>WEKX01021523.1:101149-119034 GCA_013390025.1 Pitta sordida
TTTTTTTTAGTTTTCTCCTTCAGGAGAAGTTGGGGTGGGCCTCTGGCATCCAGCCAGGGTCAAACCACGACACTACTGCAAAGCATTCTGCTTCTATGTTGCTTATAGAATACTTTTTACAGCCATCTCTCTCTAGCTGCAAAAATGATGTATCATCACAGGAAAGTCCATGATGTCCTAAAGCAAAACAGGTATTCGTATACAGTGCATGAGAGAAAGCAGTTAACATTTCCCTACCAGGATTCATTGGGAGGAATGATACATGGTATTTACCATTTCCAATGGTAAACACAACCCAAAACCAAACCCAAACCCAAATTATACTCCAGGTTTAACATATAGAAAGTAGTGTGTAGAAGTGTCTTCTCATGTATAAGACCAACATAATTGGCAAATCAGTGCTGTGAACTACTACAAATCCTTGACACAGAAATTTGAAAGTTTATAATTCTAGCATGGTATTGTATAATTACCAAAAACACACTTGGTCAGAACTGAGCTTGAATTACGGCAATGATTCAACCTTACATCGTCCCCAGACAAAGTTTGCAAAAAATGGTTATGGAAAGTGAAATGTCATCACTGGAAAGCATCCAGAAAATTTCCCTGCAAATCCCACTGATTCTTCTACAGCTGTGCAGTGCCCCCTAATGAACAAACCAGGGAGATGGTTTGTAAGTGGAGGTGGTATTTTGTCTTTTGGGTTGGGAATTTTTTTGTTGTTTGGGGATTTTTTTGTGAGTTTTTTTCCCCATAAAGTTCACTGCAAGGAAAACTATAGTATCATATGAAGGAAGTGCAGGTTTCTGATTATCAGTAGTATTATACATATTGTGTGGTTTAATAATCTTAGGAGAAAATATTGACCTACAGCTAGTGTGATTCACTATTCTACGAGTACAGTATCCTGATCACTCAAGGAAAACAAAAGTAGAATACAGACTGCTAGGGAAGTCTCTTAATAAAAATAACAACCCAACTACTCACAATTCTAGGCCACAAGTTCTGAAGCGATATCAAGAAATCAAAGACACAGAAAAACACACAATATTCGGAGTTGGATGTGACCCACAATGATCATCAAGTCCAACTCCTAAGTGAATACCCATACAGGGATTGAACCCACAACCCTGGTGCCATGAGCACCATGTTTTATCTATCTGATCTAATCTCAGGGTCATAACATCATCTTTTTTGTTTGTTTGTTTGTTTTATTACGTAACCTAACTCCCTATCCCATCATCCAGATCATGTCACTGAGTTCCTCATCCAGTCTCTTCATAAACACCTCCAGAAATGGTGACTCCACCACCTCCCTGGGCAGACCATTCCAATGTGGGATCTCTCTCTTGGTGAAAAAGCTCTTCCTAACATCCAGTCTAAACCTCCCCTGGCATAGCTTAAGGCCATGTCCTCTTGTTCTGGTGCTGGCAGCCTGAGAGAAGAGACTTACACCCACCCCGACTGCAACCTCCCTTCAGGTAGTTGTAAACAGCAATGAGGTCACCTCTGAGTCTCCTCTTCTCCAGGCTGAACAACCCCAGCTTCCGCAGTCACTCCCCACAGGGCTTGTTCTCCAGCCCTTTCACCATCCTTCTCTGGACCCTCTCAAGCAGTTCAACATTGTGCTGGTTTGAATGTGGGGTTTTTTCCCTGGCAGCAGGGGGGGCTAACTAGCAGAGGTAACGACAGCCAGTTCCAGGCTGGGCCCACTGCCGGCCAAGATCAGGAGCAGATAGAGGCACCTCTGTGACAACATATTTAAGAAAGGAAAGAAAATAAAAACTACTAACAGAAAGAAGATGGCAGAAGCAGAGCCTGTGAGAGGTTGAGCAGCCACCAAGGCACCAAGGCCAGGGCGGTGGAAGGAGGGGGAGGAAGTGTTCCAAGCATCCCCCTGCTGCTTGTGGAACAGACCATGGTGAAGCAGACTGTCTGCCTGCAACCCATGGAATAGAGAGAGAGCAGAGATGCAGAAATCCACTTGTGGAGAGGGAGCCCACGCTGGAGCTGGAGGATGCTGGAAGGCTGCAGACATGTTGGAGCCCACATACTTGGAGCAGATGTCCTAGGAAAGACATTGTAGCCCGTGGAGGAGGAGTCCATGCTGTGTGACAGAACTGTACTTGGTAGGATCTGATCTATGTACTTTGGGATGGGCTCATGAATGAAGCAGTGAAGCCAGTGCTTAGAAGACTGCATCCTGTGGTGTGACTCTCAGGCAACAGAAAATGGAAGAGCTGTCATCCCTGGGTCTGGATTCACTTTGGGAAAGGGTCATGAAAGACTTTTTCCTCTCGTGAGGGAAAGAGGACTTTATGAAAGGCAGGGAGATAGTTTCCTACCCTAAACTGGTCAGAAAATACCAACTGCCTGGTTTTCCCCTACTCCTGTTCCCCCTTTGTGTCCTGGAGGAAAAAAAGGGAATGTGGTATCTGTTGTAAGAAGAAGGAGGGGTGGGGGAAGAAGGCTGCCTTTAAGACGCTTCTCACATTAGACTCTGATCTTGTTAGACATAAATAAGTCCTTTATATTCCCCACTTGGAACTTGTTGTGCCTGTGACAGACCTCTTCAGGCTTTTTTTTTTCTCCCTCCTCCTGTTTGTATAAGGGGGGGAGGGGGAGAAAATGAAGTGAGGGAGAGGATATAGGTGAATCTCTGGCATCCAGCCAGGGTCAAACCACAACAAACATCTTTTAAACTGAGGAGCCCAGAACTGGACACAGTACTCAAGATGGTCTGACCAGTGCATAGTGTATGGGAAGAATAATTTCCCTAGTCCTACTGACCACACTTTTCCTGATACAGGCCAGGATGCCCTTGGCCCTCTTAGCCACCTGGGCACACTGCTGGCTCATATTAAGTTTCCTGTCAATCATTTCTCCTAAATCCCTCTCCATTTCACCACTCTCCAGCCACTCATCCCCCAGCCGATAACGATGCCTGGGGTTGTTATGTCCGAAGTGAAGAACCCGGCACTTAGTCTTGTTAAATCTCATAATATTGTAGTCTGCCCATTTCTCTAGTCTGTCAAGGTCCCTCTGAAGGACCCTTTACCCTCTGGCAGTTCAACATTGGCCCCCAGCTTGGTATCATCAGCACGTTTGCTGATGATGGACTCAATTCCCCTGTCCATGTCATCAATAAAGATATTAAACAATGCCGAGCCTAACACTGACCCCTGTGGGACTCCACCAGTGACTGGCTGCCAGCTGGATGTGGCACCATTCACCAACACTCTCTGGGCTTGTCCATCCAACCAATTCCTAACCCAACACAGGATGCTCCTATCCAACCCACACTCTGAGAGTTTCTTCTGATGCTTACCATGGGAAACAGTATCAAAGACTTTGCTAAGGTCCAAATACACAACATCCATGGCCTTTCTATCATCAACCAGGCAAGTCACCAGTTCATAAAAGGAGATCAGGTTGGTCAGGCAGGACCTACGTCTCCTAAATCCCTGCTGAGTAGGTCTAATGTTGTAGTTGTTTTGCAGGTGCTGCATAATAGACAAAGTATTTTGTTGTACCTATTGCATAACACAAGGATGATAAACCCTGGAAATTCCAAACAGATAGAAAAGAAATCCTTCTCGTGCAGTACAAAGTTAGACAACAGTTGTCATCCTCTTACACTGTCAAGGAAGCATCTATATAGAAATACAATGATAGAAAATACGTATGAGAATATGCAGATATAACCATACTAGTAGGTATCATGATAGATATAAATTCCTGTGCTTTAGGGCTTGTATTACAATCCGGACTTCTATCTTCCTAAATCTAAGCACTGAAATCTGTGAACTGCAAGTTCCTCAATTCATCTGGGAAGCAAGAACACAAATCAGCTTCAACACATAGAAGGCAGAGCCAAATATGGGAGGCAGGCAAATCACAAGTTTAAGTTAAGCTTAACTTAAGCTTAACTCAAGATTACTTGATTGTGGATACTTATGTCCCTCAGAACATTAACCCAAGAAGTTTAGAGCATAAGTGGTGCCACATTACAAGTGGGAGCTCCACACCACAGTACTCAGAACAGTAAGCCCAAACTAGTGCTGCTCAAACTACTGCTGCTCCAGAGAAACCTCTTCAAAACCCTCTCAGCAATTTCTTCAGAGATCTTGAAGGCAGAGCTCACAGAACACCTGCACAGCTGGCAAAGCAAGCCTGATCTGCAGCACAGCCCAGCTCTCTGCTCTGTAGGGAAATGTTACATAGGTAAGCAACGTATATGAGAACTTGAAGTGCACTGACACCTCACACAAGTTACTCCAGCTTTTGTTCCAATGCCTCTCCATTTTCTTCAACATGCCTGAGAATGGGGTGCCTACCAGAAGGCAATCCTGAAAGAGACTATTTTATAACCAAGAATAAAACCAAAAAGGTTTCTCCTCTGACAAAAGCTGGCAGATCTGCTGACACTTTGCCATAAAACAATCCTGGAAATGGCTCAAAAGCACTGAGATAAAAAAAGGCAGAGAATACTCTCATGTAATTCTAAAAAATAATAAAAAATCCTGCCCAAAGCAGCAATATATTATGGGGGAAAAAAAGTATTCTCATACCTAGAAATTTTAATTTTTAGAAAGCATAAGGAATCACCTGGGACAGCAAAAGAGGACAACTAGAGGGAACACTATACACTTCTGGAAAATGCTAGCAGTCTAAAAGGCACTTCACACTTGAACCTTGAAGGAAACTCGACATGCCATACTCCTGAACATACATACACAGCTTTAATGCATTGAAATTTGGAAAGTCATTTTGTTTTCACATAAAGACAGGCAATCTCGAGGACAGTGCAGTAAAAATACTCATAGTTATCCAACTATTTACTAAGATTTACATTACAGCAGGAGTGTTAGCTGCATTAAGAGTTAAACAGAACTTTATATATCACTGAAGTAATGATAAAAAATTTTTCTCCACTCAAAGTTTAACTATGTCTTCTCAGTTTAATTTTAAACAGTTACATTCTTGCATAAACATGTCAAATATCAAACCCCAGGTATCAGATAATTATTTACAAAAAGCCTTCAGCATTCACTTGGAAATACATTTTAAAAGATACAGGAGCTAAAAAAGTCCTCATCCTTTATTTCACATGAAGTTTTAACTCACAATATAAAATACCATCAGCCCATTGGGAGGAATATTGGACAAGTAAACATTAAATCAGGAAAATAAGAAGCACTTCAACTTCTAGTACAAGATTATAGGTTTTTTACTTCATTACTATGTGACTTATACCAGACCTTAAATAAATAAGTCCATCAAATGCCATCTGAGCCCAAAAAAGTACAAACAAGTTGGGCTAAAAAACCAGCATTTTAAGGAATTGCTACTTTGATTACTCAATATGAATGTTCTTATGTGGGGAGAGGTGTGTGTATAAAATCAAAAATAACTCTGCCTCAGAATTAAATCATGAATTACTCTGAAGTAAGTGCTGTTTTGCCATTTAGACATGGGGGAATGGTCAGGAAGACCCATTCAGAAATATACACTACCCGAGTCTGTCAGCTGATGTTTCATCAATCCATCAGTTCAAAGTTTTCTGTAACAGGTTTCTTATGTGGCTGATTTCCCACTAGCGTTCCCATAAATGGGTACAGACTGTCAGGAGACCATACTCCAGACTAGGTTTGCTCAAGAGCTACTGCACCCTGCTATGTATTTCACCTGGTGAAAGAAGAAGTGCAATTTTGCTCTCAGTTTCTGCAACTGGGAAGGGATTCATGTATGTGATCAATGTCAGCTTACACACCCAACATCTTCATCAAGGAAGGGACAGAAAAACAAAGTATTTTTTTTCAAATACATTCCTTGATGTTCTCATAAAACTAATTCCTAAACATTCAGACTTTTTGTAGGCTACTAGCTGCCATTTATGCATTTTACATGCCCAGATTCTATGACTAAGGAAATGGCTACTTTGCTTACAGGAGACCTTGTCTTCTCAGAGAATGGAAAACCCATTTGCTCTGCATTCTTCAGTAATACAGGGGGGGGTTTTGCATATGCTGATGTCTCTTCCACAGCAGAATCATTACCTTTCTGCAACAAATGTACAAGTTCACACAGATCCTTCCAGAGCCTTCATGCTCTGAAACTCTCTTCTTTCCTACTGTCACTTTGGTTTGTCTCATCATTATTAGCAGACCTGCAGAATATATTAGAAATTTAAAACTCATAATTAAGTTCATAACATTTAGTTAGAGCAGTACTTGAAATATCACAAAATATTTACCTATGTGCTTCCACACTTGTAACTGAGGTCTTCTACTTTCTTCCCCAAAATTTTTCACAGTAAAGACAGTGCAATTTGATAACATCTTCCCTTTCTCTTTTGTAATTCCAAAGTGGATTAAAAACCACTTTTTCTGCTTTGACACAATTCAAGTTTGATCTTTAAGAGACAACGTTGCAAGGCTGCAAGCAAAACTGGATGACACCTCCACGTTTGGATAGAAATATATGAATTTTTGAACAGAAATGTATAAATTTTCAAACACTACATAAAGTGATTTCACAATTTCAGAGACCATTCAGAGCAGCAACAGGAGAACTCTGTTGATTTTAAAAGGAATCTCAGAAATTAAGTAAAAAACAGCAAATGAAATGAAGGATGACAAGCAGAATCCTATGTGTAGACTTGGTCTACAGAAACCATGAATGGAGCCTGTTGCTTCATCTGTGTTTGTTATTTCCTACATCTTTCCATCGACAATATCAACATATTGACAGAAACCATAGGTCTCCACTGCTCTAAGAGCAAACAGAGAAAAGCATGCTGGTACAAGGACTAAATCCACAGCTCCACATCCAGAAATATTTCCCCTGAAGAAATCAAGCATATAAAAGTTTCAATCATAGCACTACCTCTCTCCAAGGATCTGTCTTCTGTACAGAATGTGGCAAGAGAAGAGGCCAGGGAAATATATTCCTGTTATTAAAAGATTATACAGCCATACAAGTGTATCAGGGACTGTATCATGCCTGCCACAGTCAAAAACAAGCAGTTGAAAATCCCAGCTTGTTAACATTGAATCCTCAAAGGATCATGTCAAAATTTTTACTTAACAGGGGAAAAAGGAGGATCAAAATTTGTCCAAGCTCTTTTAACACTCATCTACTTTCGTGACAGCTTGGCCTTGGGTGTTCAGCATGAACTGCTGCCATGTAAGCTACAGAGCTATTTACCACTGACAACTGAGAACAGGTGACCAGCCCCAGCAAACAGTCAGTTACAGTACAGCTCTTCTAACTCCCACAGTACCATGGAGAACGTAACATGCAGGTAATTCCAGAAAATTGATGGGAAAGCAGGACTTTGGAACCCTACAGTTAAACAAGTGAAGCTGTAAGTTGGAATTCAGTCAGTGCTTCATTTAACTTCCCAAAGATAGCATCAACTAGATAAGAAGTCTGGCCCTCTGACATCCTAATATCTGCTGCTTCAGGGGACCAAAGTACAGCACTTGTTGGTCTGGCAGCAGATTCATAGTAATACAGCTCAGGTGTCACTGAGTACTGTAAACAAAACACCAGGAGGAATTTTTCACTTGTACTTTTGTTATATTTTATCCAGCTTTTGTAGAAAAGCAATTTTAGAAGGATAACAGAGAAAATCTCTCTCTGATGTTAATTATTTCTCCTTAGAAAATTTCCTGGAAAAAGACATCTGCTTCTCAAAAGCCCAGATACATCCTCTGTATAATGAAGAAGGCTATAAACAAAACATACAGCCCCACTACAACTCCATAACAGATGACATAAATCACTGACAAAGGAAGTGATACACAGGCACATATATTTATCTGACACAACACACAGGAAATACATCAATAAGTGCCACAGCTAGAAAGAAAATTAATGAGCTACATCAGAGAGATCAATTAACTGGATTAAGAATAACCAAGTTTCTGGGAAAGGTGCACACACACAAGTGTGTGACAAAGTTTCATTTTCCCCAATCAACTTCCCCGTTGGCTGACTAACACAGGACTGACCTAAAGCACAAATCCACTAGCATTTAAAGGAGAAAGGAAATAGAACTATTGTCAGTGAAACCTCACAAGCAAGAAATAACTAGAGAACCTCATTCACCTGGCTGTATCACCTCTAATTTCTACCACAAGACACAACTTCTGTACCTTTATAATATTCCAGTTATAATACGAGTCGTCTTATCTTAACCCTATGAAGAGAGTTCTTAAACTTATCAACCATTGTCATATTCTAGGAAGCCTCTTCTTAGACTTCAGACCACATTTTACACCACCCCAACTTTTTCTCCTACGAAACACTCAAATGCACTTTACAGTCCTTATCACACACACTGGCAACAGTTTGATCAAGACACACTTCCTCCAACAGATAGACCTTCATCTGCCCCAGAGACCTTGAACAGCACATTATCTCCAGTGCATATAAATCATCCAAACCTGCAGTTACAGATACAAATTATGTAAAACAGTAATACCTCTGCTTTCTATTTCAACACTGTATCCTGCATACAAGTTACTGTGTTTGGAAATCAGCACTGAAGGCGAAGGGATGTCAGAAAGTAAAACCTTTTTATAATGTTAAGTGAATACTTGCTTAAAATAATTCACAGCTAGTTAAAATCTGTGATTTTCTGGTTTTACAGTAACTGAAGGATACCTTAAGAATTGATTAAAGTAGGAAAACTTGTTAATCACAGTGCCTGCCTCTACTAAAGGTAAGCATTCCAGACAGTGTTTTGAGACAATGATCTGTCATTGGAGATACAGTGAATCCTCTCTGTATCGCAACTTCTCCTTCACGACCTCGCGCATTTGCGATGTGAATTTATCGCAGTTTTGATTCCACCATTTGTGAAATTTAGCGGCTCGCGCATGCCTAGTGCCTCTACTCCACCGAGGGGTGGTGCCGGAGCTCCCTGTGGGGCGGTGCTGGCCCGGCCCAACGGGGGGAGAGGGGGCAGGAGTCACACTGTGCCCTGTTACTCTGAGCGCAGTTGGGGAGCTGACCTCCCTGCGGGCGCGCGTTACTGTTTCCATGGCTACAGGCGGGGAAGGGAAGTGCTGCAGTAAAGTGACTGGCAGCTTGCGCTGGGACGGGAACAGGGCGAGGGGCGTCCGTATTGGCCGGTGCGGGCCGCGCCACGGGGCCGCTCAGCGGTGTGTGGTCGCGGGGCTGTGCCGCCCGGGCGCGAGCGCTGGGGGAGGGGGAAGCGGCGCCGGGGTTTGCGCTCTGAGCACACAGTCGCAGCGGCCCGGAGATTCTCGGGGTGGCGGGGGTCTCCCGAGTCAGACGGGGCTCAGAAACGGTTCCCTTTGCTGCCCCATCCTCAGAGAGTCCGAGGGGAGAAGCAAAAAAGTGCCCGGAGCCCTGTGGAGTTCCAGGGGGTGGAGCAATGGGCGTGGCCGGCATGCATATTAACGACCTGCAGTTCTTTGCGAGGTTACGGTTTCGCAACGGCATTGGCCTGTCCCTTTCCTCGCGATGAATGAGGTATAACTGTATTATAAAACCTCTGCAGACTGACAAAGTTCAAGATTCAATGTTTCTCCACCCTTGGCCGGGTTACACCACTTAAAGATGTGATTGTAAACCAAATTCATTCAATTTGTTACACTCTCAAACACAACACTGGCTAAAACAATGCTGAGAATCCATGTAAAGTCAAAGCCCAAAAGACTGGCATGTACTGCCCAACATCACTACATAGCAAGAAAATAGAGGGCTCAGGCTAAAGATACTCCCGTCCTAAACTACTAACATTTTACCACTTTGTGCCTTTTTCAGCAACATGTAACAAATTTAATACCATCAGGTTGGGAAAAGTGTGGTTTATCATCTTCAAAGACTTTGTCAAATCAGAATTATTTTTGGAAAAACCCCACCAAAACAAAACGCATTAGATGCTGTTGTGAAATTAAAGCATCCTGGGATTTTTAGATCATTATAGGTAGAATTCCAACTAAAAAATACTAGCAAAGAGACAATAGGTTACCATTCATGAGTCATGGGAGTCAATCTGCACTTGGTTTAAAAAAAATCACCAAACCTATCAAGCCCTCCTGTTTCCTGTTTCATCTAAGCAAAATTTATATGTGCTTTGCAGCATCCCTACTAGGAAAATTCAGAATTTTAAAGTAATCTTCTGTTTACCCAGGGAAAGAGTATCATACATGCATACAAACTTACAGCATCTGACACTGTGGCAAATTCAATTTAAAAGGCTTGTAAACTTCTTTCTTCAATTATTCAAGGTCACAAATAACTGCACTGTTGGTACCACCCTACCTTTCACTACTCACTATGATTCTAGGATTTACAAAAGCCCATTCATATGTAACTTAATATTTGAAGAAAACGGCAGTCTCATATGAAGCTGCTATTTCATATAGCTCTCAGGCTGGTTGAAGCAAAGTCCTATGCTCATTTTCCAACAATGTAGTTTCAGCTAAAAATAATATGCATCCATGCATTCCTGATGCCCTGCCCAACTTCAGGAGAACTTTAGTTTCCAAACAGGATAACCATTAGTGAATAAAAATTTACTTGTTTTGGTAGTTTGCAGAGTCAGAGGGTAATTGAAGTGCATTTCAGATAGCCTCAAAGTATGCAACATTACACAACACAGCTCAAAGAAAAATGCTAACTTCTTTATCCTTAAGCATATGCATTTATATTCAAGAGAAATGTTTTTTTCCCAGATGCTCCTTTACCAGTATTTTCTCTCTTCATATCAAGAGATCCATGTTAAAAGCATCTTTAACTTGATTACTCATAGACAAGGCAATCACTAAAGCAGGTCTCTGGCCACACAAGAGAATGCAGTACAACCTCACATCAGTGGAATCATCAGGAGGACTGGGCTCAATAATTGCACTAATACCTGTCTGTTGCAGGGAATCTTCTCTTCCGTCAGGTGATTTTAAAGTATAATCAAGATGGAATCTGTTTAAAGATTCCAGATACTATAAGAAAGAAAATATTATTGCTAGCAGAGACTACTTGAGGAAGGGATTCATGTGCTGAATGCACAGGTATGTACTCACTGACAGCTGAGGATACTGCCATAAGAGCCAATACCTTTCTATTACCCATCACTGCCTATTACGTGCATCGCAGCTGAGATCACAATGACAAATGACTCACTAAATGTGAGATGAGCAACACGGTGGGAAGAAAACCGGGAAGGTTATCATCTACAGAAGAAAATCCAGCCCAACACTACTGCATAGACACAGGGTGGGGGGGGTAGAGTAGAATGCGAAGACAAGAATTTTACATAAAGCACAGGACATGAGTTGCAAAGACTGAACCTTCCAGAGCTGAGCTTAGCTTAGACCCCAGTTTGCCCTAACAAAGGCAAACACAAGTTGCTCCCCATTTTGTAAGCACCTCTAGAATTTCCAGTGGAAGAAGCAACACAGGATGCCTGTGTGTCAGACAGTATTAATCCTTCATGCTTTGTCTATTATATAAAACAATGCCAAGTTCACAGGGAACTATGCAAAGCCACTAGGTACTGCATTTTGAAACTGCCTGATAAAAGCATGAGCACAGAAACATTACGTTTGTGTAGGTCTTCATCATACAAAATGCAAAGTGTACAATACCTCTCTTCCAATGGACTGTCATGAAAAGAAAATGCTTAATATTTTAAAGATGTCTGAAAAGTTAGACCACATGAACTAGACATACAGATCAAGCACACATCCCAACATTTTTCAAAAAGCACGTTATACAAGATGAGCTACATGTCCAAGTTGTATATGTAGATCCAAATCAGTAAAAATGGTGTTAAAACAGTAGTGACTTAGACTCAAAGGCAATCTAAGTTCTGAGTTATTAAAAGTCAATCAACCAAACATTCAGGGAAACACATTACAGTTTTCTTCAACAGAGCAGAGATTTTTTTTTGTTTTCACTTCAGATCCGAATTTCTCTACGTAGTTTTCTGGAACTCTGTATGCCTTATAAGTTTCCATTAAGTCCAAATGAAGATTCTTCTTGAAAGTTTTCCTCAAAATGCTTTACACTCCTCAAAGTTCATTATTCAATGTACGTAAATGCCCCAGAAAAACATTTTGTAGCTATTTGTGTTACATGTTACAGTTGCCTCATCATTACAAAAAGCCCAAGTAGTACAGTGTATACATCAACAAAGCCTTCCCTTTGAAGGAAAGCTATCACCCTTACAACCCCATGGGATGTGCACTGCAAGAACACTGAAGCTTTTATTAAAACTAAATGAAGTCTGAAGGAAACTCTTGCTGGGATTTTAAATTTACAAAGTAACAGCTTGAGAAAGCTTTGGGCGTTTTCTATAACACTACAGCCATTTACCATTATCTCTTAGCACTGTTGAAACAATCATTCCAAGATTATGAGCATCTAGATCTCTGTTGCTTTCTAAATGAATACTCACTTGATTATTCAACCATTAGCTGCTGTAAAACTTCCATGAAATTCCAAGCTGATGCTCAGTTAAGTATAGCACACACCTGTAGAGAACATAACCTGCTTTTCTCTCATCATAGCAGTTTTGTCATTCACATTCTAGTAAAAGATTTTACACATAACTGAGCACACAAAGCTCTGGTATCTAACACTGAGAATTATTTTAAATACCCAAAACACAAAACCAACCACATCAGATTGACACAGCATTCTTACTTTTAGCAGCTCAAAATAGTGAAGACAGTGGTAAACAGGGGCAAGGAGCAGCCGGGGTAGAACATACTGAACAGCTTCTTTAAAGCCTTCACCTATTGACTAGAAACAAAAGAAATTTCAGTCTTAAAACAATGAATGTACTGAAGCAACAATACAATGCAGTTAAAATAGTAATATCAATAATATGTCTTACTTAAAGGCAAGTTACCTGTAAATAAAATGCTGCTCCAGGCTTTGATAATTGACTTAGAAAATGATCATGAAACCCAGGTCGCAAAATGTCTTGTGCATATGATTCATATGGATCAAATGCTAGTTCCTAAGAAGAGATGCAGAATAATTTCACAATCATAGAATGGTTTGGTTTGCAAGGGACCTTGAAGATCATCTAGTTCGACCCCGCTGCCATGGGCAGGAACACTATCATTTTACAAAACTGATTTAAAAGCTAAACTTCCATATTTATTAAAGAAAATACATATGCTACATAGGAGACACTTTTCTGAATACCTTTTCCAAACACCTACACAGAAGAATCATTACTTTTTCATGCACAGACTCATGGAGTAATTCTGTCTAAAAGAGATCTCTGGAAGTCAACTGCTCCAGTTCCTTGTTCAAAGCAGAGCCAACCTCAAAGGCAGATCCAGCAGCAAAGCTAGATGAGGAATCTCAGTGTCTCATCCAGCTGAGTTCTGACTAACTTCATGAGAGGCACCAAAACCTCTCTGAGCAGCCTATTCCAATGTACAATTGTTCTCGTTGCAGATTCCTCCCCCCAGATTATACTCAGGATGAATCTTTTTACTGCTTGTGTGCCCTCTCTCATCTCACAGTTCTCTACTGTGAAGCCTCAGTAAGAGCCTGCCTTGGTCATCCTTACATCTTCCCTTCAGGTAATTGAAGGCAGCACTAAGATCTCCTTCTTCAGACTTCTCAAAAATTAATCAATCCAGCGGTCTCAACCCTCTTTGTGCATCACAGGCCTCAGCTCCTTAAATGTCACGGCAACCTTCATGTAAAAGCGTATCTTGTATCAGAAAGCCCAAACCCACACTCAGTACAGCAGATGTGGTCTCAAGTCCTACACAGAAACGCCAGCTACACATTCCTTAATAAAACTCAGTCAGTAGTCAGCCTTCACAGCAACTCCTGAGGATCTCCCAGCCCTGTCAAAGAGTACTGCTCCTCAGTCAGGCAGCTGAAATGTTGCATGGGGTTGTTTAATGCCAAGTGCAGAATTTCATGTTTGCCTTTACTCAAGTCTAAGAGGTTCCCATAGGTCCATTTCTCCAGCCTGTCAAGCCCTCCAAAAAGTAGCACTATCCTCCTGTGTCATCCCACAATCTGTCATCACTTACTAACTACATGAGGCAGACATCCTTCCTCAACACTAATAGAGATATTAAACAGTATCAAATCCAGAAGAATTGTACTAACCACTGGTGTCCAGGGTAGGCTTTGTACTGCTGGTAACAGTCCTTCAAATGCCTGACAGTTCAGCCAATTTCCCATACACTCTGTAATTCAACTAGCTACGTTGCCTCTACCAAGATGACTATAGTACACCGTGACAGACTGTGCTGAAGGCCTCGCTTAAGTTCCAATAAGAGATATTAACTGCTCTTTCCTTTGACCATGGAGACAGTCATCTCCTTCAAACTAGTCAAGTTGGTAGGGTACAGTCTGTCCTTAGGAAATCTGTGCTGGCTATTGCCAACCACCTCTTAGTCTCCACGTGGCTGGATGTGAATTCCAGAAAGATTTGCAAATCCCCTGAGGAACTGAGAGGCTGACCAGCTTCTAGTTTACAGGAACCTCTTCGCCAGTGTTTCTGAGACTGGGCATAACAATTTACCTCCAAAACTCACTTGAGGCTGTTTCCTCTTGTCCTATCACTTGCTTCTTGGGAGAAGAGACCAGTACAGATCTTTTTATAACCTACTTTAAGGTATCTGTAGAGGTCCCCCGAGCCTCCTTTTCTCCAGGCGAAACCCCAGCACCCCCCGCTCTTGTTCTCTAGACACTGCACCAGTTTTGTTTCTCGTCTTTCAACACACTACAGCACCTCAGTGTCTTTCTTGTAGTGAGGACCCCAAGTCTGGTTAAGCAAAAACTGTGCTTGTTCTTGCCTCCTACTAGACCCACACTCTTTTTTAAGAGACTGGAAATGCATATTCTGTGTGCTCTGAACACACAGTCTCTCTCTTGAGAGAGCCAGGGCCTAATAAAGAGATGACTCGTTCGGAGAAGATTTGTGCCACTTGTCAACTGGGCAGACTTTGGGCATGTTGAGGTCAAGCTTCTCCATGTATTTGAGCTGATACTTTGTCAGCCTCCTGGCCTCATCTTCCCCTCGTCCTTCCTGAGCACCTGTATTTACTCATACAGCCCTCCATCATGGCAGGCCTTCCTTGCCATGTTGCTAGTTACAATCACATGACAGCTCTGGAATTGTGCACAGACTTTCAGATCCTCTTGTCTGTACATGAGCACTTGCACCCTGGGGAAACAGACACTTCAGATGAGCCTTTGGGCATGCCCCCTTCTCATGAGGAAGGTTGCTAAGCTTTCTGTAGAGCACATTCTCTTCTCAACTCTTCAGTCTGCAAGCTTTGATCTCCCTCCACTAATGAGTCTAGTTCAAAAACCTTCCTCACCAGCTTCCTCACTAGCTTAACAAGGCTGTTAGCAAAGCAGTCCTTGCTCCTCTTTGTCTTTCCACAGGAATCCTGTTCTACAGATGGATTTATAGGATACTTCCATTTCTGTCAAAGTCTAGCCACAGGCTTTTTGTTGAGATTTTTCCAAATGTGCTCAGGAAAATTTAAACAGTCACTCTAAAAGCTGAGGTGTAGAGATGAAAAAGGTAAGAGCACTCTCAAAAATGGGCACTCATGGTGGGGTTGGAAGAAGAGATCTCAAACTCAACACAGCCCGCTAGAACAGAGATGCACTTTATATCTAATTGCAAGTATTAAAATACATCTGAAGAGGAAAAAACCCTCAAAAGCCCCAAATCAAACAAGTATTTTTTCTTACTTCTGCCATGTCTTCAAAACAGCTGCCTACTAGTGGATGAGGACTACCTTCATCTGTCATTTCAACAGTGTCTTCTATATGACCCAGTAACTTCACACTAAGTTCATGAATGTCTGATATACGACTAAATATATTTTCCACATCCTGCAAAAAGCAACGGGACAAAAATCAAATGTACAAGGCTCCTCTGTTATGATGTGAAAGTCAAGAACTTCCTTAAACAGAAGATTTTACAACTATTTCATAACATACTTTTTCAATCATTTATGTAAGATCATTAAATGTATTTTAAAAATAATGAATATATAAAGACATATAAAAATTTACAGTTATTCAAACATGGTAAAGTGACAAATCTTAAAATTACAAGTCTGTAAATGAATATAGCAAACTGTGAGGTTTCTTCCACTGTTCTACAAAACCTGTACTTCCTCACAATTGCTCTTTAACTATTTCCATTTCACAACTTGAGACAAATGCTTTCTCTACTACTGATATATTAAAATGGACAATAGTGAAGTTTCAGAAGTATTCACCTATATTTATCCTTATTATAGTAGGTGCTTTTTTTGTTTGTGGTTTGTACAACACTTACATGAGAGGAAAATAGCTTGGAGTTGGAGGCATATGGCTCTCTAAAAACTCTGATAATAAGATTTAGTTCCCTTATATATTGTCGAACTTCTGCCATAAATGACTTCACTAGGTCATAATAGGTTTGCTCCCCTGAGGTGGAGGGTTCTTCATCAGATAGAGTTAGTGCACTTAAATCTTCTACATCTTGATGGAACATATCCATTAATACCTAGGAAGCAAAAAGAGGGAAATCCAGAAAGTGAGAACCTCTTTTCAAGATTGACCAGTAAGTTACCAAAAAAGAAAACCTATTATTCCCACAAAATCAGACTGATCAGCAGTAAGATTTATGTATTATCATTCGGCAATCAGCTCAGCATTACAGAAGTAACAGGCATTGCTACGAATCTGCAAGTAATTATTTGCAGTGGCAATTTCTGAAGAATCCCAGTCAGACCAAGGCATCTCTCCAAGAACGTGGTCCTAAAATCAGTTACAATTTTAAAAGGTCTGTGAAGCACAAAGAGAGAATTAGTATTTAGCTATCTTCTATTATTCTGAATCAACAGTACACAAACTAAGTTTCTGAAGATACTGTACTATCTGAAGTCAAAAGGTTTCTGCATTTTGGCTTTCCAGCTTTAGCTTTAACAGGAAGACACACATGATCATGCTCAGAAGCCTGTGATGTCCCCACAATGAACACTGGCCAGTCCACTGACTGTACATGGCCCCATTTCTATCCTTAACTGAGTTCTCGTGTTAGAATGAACCCCTGAGGAAGGGCACTGGCTTCACAAAGCCGTCATGCTGCAGAACTACATAGACAAAAGTACCTCTAAAAACTCTCACTACCAGAGGTTCCAATTCACACCTGAGCAAGGCTTACTGAACACAAGCAAATAATAATTTAAACTTTTCAACTAAAGTGTATCACTGAATAGCTCTTCCAAATGTGGCATCTGAGACAGGAGTCATTATAATGACTTAGCAACAGCCATCACACTTTGGGCTGTTTTCATTATACTCAAAGAACATCTAGAAGGTAAATTAAGCAAGTTTATTAATTTGGAGATTAATAAAAGATATCCTAATGTGAAGTATCTTTAGCAGACAGAAAACCTGAAGAGTGTCCACAAGGAATCCAGAATGATCTAGTAAATAACAAACCAGCATAAGATATAGTTCAACATACAAGATGACTATCCTGAGATAGACAGAAAGGACAGTATTTATGAACAGATCTGCTACCCAGAGCCACACTCTTTCCAAGAAGTCATGAAATGTATCAAACCATGTATGTGAACTTGCAAATAAATGAGAACTTATTTACTGCTTGCCAGTCTCCATTCCAAATGGAGCAACAGGCAAACTTACACCTGTTACTGCAGAGGCTGACAGGACTGCTGTCAATCACTGAAAAAAACTGAGGAAGAGTGAAGCATTGAAGTTGTAAATACTCCTTGGAGAGCAACAGGAGGGAAGGCTAACACATTAAACATGAACTAGAGTTCCTGAAGTGGAAGAAAACAAAGTGTTTCTTCAAAGTTATTATAAAACTGAAGATCAAGAATTAAAGTTCT
>WEKX01021524.1:0-61963 GCA_013390025.1 Pitta sordida
GGAAAATACCCTTCTCAAGCATCTTTCCAAGTTTCTGGCTGAAAAGATTTAAATTTCTCTGGCCCTCAGAAAGCCAAGGGTGCCTCAGGGTGATCTCCACACCCAAGTCCCCATGACTGGGAGATGCTCATCCCAGCTGGGGTGCAGTGCTGCAGGGCTCTTGCAATGGCTTGTGGCGAGCGTGAGGGGGATGTGCTCACTCTTCTGGATTTAAAATTACTTAGTGTAATCCCATTTTTAGCATCAGTTGTTCTGAAGTGGATGAGTGTGATGTGCAGCTTTCATTATTTTTTGCTTTGTTGGAAAGCTTTGAGATTACTGAACAATACTGCATAATTGCATTTTTTGGTTTTTTTGCAGCCAAAAGGAGCACTGGAAAATGCCTTAAAAGGACACGCAAACAACATTCGAATGATTCATAACCTGCAAGTGGTTCCTCTAGAGCAAGCTATGGTAAATCATTAAAGTAGTATTGAAACATGTTTGTAGAAAATGGGAATCTCTAAATCTCTTAAATAGAGGTTAGAAAGCTGGATTTAGACAAGCACAGATTGTGTCAATAAAGAGTGATCTGGCTAAAGTAGGTGTTTAATAGTTTTTTCTACTTGCAACACGTCTGTTGTAAAATACTGTCTAAAATCATGACTTTTTAGTCCCTATGTTTTCTGAAGCAGGGGAGAACTTTAAAAAACTTTAACCCTAAATCACTCATTTTCTTTTGCTTGCCACTTGTCTTCAGTAATAAAAGCAGTTATCACTTTCACACTTCATTATTTCTTGGAGTTAGCAGTCACCTAATGGAATTGGAAGCTCCTGAGACAAAGTCTAGTTTTATTGATGCTGTGGAAGATGTGAAAGAGCTTCTTCTGCCTGAATTTGCCAAACATGGATTAGTATCAAGCTGTGAATCTCCTACATGCTCAGTATTGCTTTTTTTCTCTACATAAGATGAAGACTTTTAATTTATCCCCAGTATTTCTGCCCCTATCAAAGCCAGCTCGTAGAAAAGCATTTGGTGTTCTGGTCCACTCTGATTCTATGCTATTCTTTCCTAATTAACTCCTAATTATTTTCATCTCTTTTTTCTTTTACAAAACTGACTGTCAAGAAATATGTTAAAGCTAGGGTAAGTGCTTTTCCCCTTCAGAAACTGCACAATGTCGAATCCTCTGAACACTTGGTTCTGATTTTAACTGTCCTGCCTTCCCTCCAGCTAAATTTTGCTCAGTTTGTTGCATCTGACTTTATTTAAATCAGGGATGTTGGTGAAATACTGACTAAACCCACAATGTATTCATTTAAATGCAACTGTTTTTGTTGTTATACACATTGTCATACTTAGTATTAATAACAAAATAATCTGTAGAAGTTTAAGGCATTAATATATTATATTAAAACAGGCTTTTAACTGTAGAATGACTTGAAGCTGTTTTTTTTCCCCTCCTATCTTTTCCAATAGAGTACTTTAAATCAGAGCATAAGGTTACTGAAGAGAACATCATCTGAACTTATGGTAAGCTTTTCTTTCTGGAAACAGAAACATTTTTGCATTTTAAATCCTTTTGCCACATATGCAGGGATTATGTTTTCAGTGCAGTTTTCTTCTGTTTCTGGCTGTTCTGTTATTGTAAGAGTTTGTAATGCATTGAGGTAGTAACAAAGAGTTCACAGGTTATTCTGAGTTGGAAGGGACCCACAGGATCATCTAGATATCTCTTCTGCACAAAAAAGGATGAAAAAAGAGATGTTTTTTGGAGTATGAATTGTAAAGTGAATTGTCACATGATAAAACAGGCTTCTGTACCATTATAGTGTGTTACTCATTTTCCTCAGAATGGAGGTTGTTTTCCTTTCTAAAATCCTTGAAGCAAAAGAAGGACAGTGGAAGATAAAACTGATCCTAATTTATAAATTAGTTACAGAGTTCCCAGGAAAAGATCCTGCTTGTAACCAGTAACAATCTCTTTTTAGCAGTGAAAGAATTTTGTCAGATGATCATGAATCCTTATGCAGGCTCATGTTCTGACTGGAATTGCATGCTTGGTCAGGTTTTGATAACACAGTGATGCTGGTTTATCAAGAGAACAGGTTCCTGACAATGGCTACACGGATTTACAGGGATTTTTATGTACTAAACCCCATATCTTCCTCTCCAGGTTAAAGTGAAAAATGTCATTAGTGCTGTTAATGCTGCCCAGCTGCTCATTAATAACAATGCTTCTCAAGTTATTGTCCAGGTAAGCTTTATTTGATCAAAGCACATTAATTAATGATGTCATGGAGGTGGAGGTTAACTTTCTTTTGCTCTCTTCTATCTGGCCCTAGGAGACCAAGAAGTACATGGACACCATAGTTGGCTACTTTGAGCAATACACTGAGTGGGTCAAGGAGTCGGTAGGTGCATTTACCTCATTGAGAGAAGCTGTCTTTAAAAACAACATAAGAAAGCTAAATAGTAATAATAATAATAAAAATAAAAATGTTATTTTGATAGTAATTCTTACAGTTTTAGTTTTTAATACACTTGTACTCACTGTGAGCGGGAACGTTGGTCTCCTGTAGTTTGGTTTGGTTTGCAGAATGGAAATGAGGAGCTGTGTTGGTTGGAGTTCAGTTCAGATTTAACAGTATTAATTTCAGGGTTAGCCTGGAATCCACCATTTGTGGCAATACTGCACTGAGCCTGACCCTTTCTAGTTCAAATTGATGTCATTAGCATCCTGTTACATTTTTCTCTCTTCAGCTGCAGCCTTTGCCAATGTAAGCTGGTGTTTAAAAGATACTCAGTGGGTAGCATATCCCATGGGTTTGTTTTTTTTTTAATTTGGGTAGGGTGAGACATAAGAATTTAGTAAACTATAGCTGTAAGCAAGTCTAGAGATTCTTATTTGATTGTATTAGTTGCTCCAAACTGTATTTTTTAAAAAATCTTTCTTCCAGATTGCCATGGAAGTAGCAGCGTGCAAGCCTATTGCCAACGTGATAGATACAGCAGTGGATATTTTTTTATGCAGCTATATAACTGATTCTGTGGTAAGTAACATTTTTTTTCAAGTGGGAAATTCTTTCCACGTACATCTGCATTTAATTATTCTGGCTAGACTGTTCTGCAGTAAAATAATAAATATCATATACAACTTATGTAAGGAAAATGTTCTCATCTGGATCAAGTCCGAAGACAAGCCAGTGCTGGACTTGTTTTAAGTTTTCATTAAACTTCAGTTTCTATTAGAAAGAATTCTGTAAAATTAACTGATGCTGAACAGCTTTGAAAAGGAAAAGCAGAAAGATCTGAAGTTTCAGCTGTAACTGTTTCTGACTTATGGGGGTGGGGGCAGGAAGTGAGTGGAAAATACCAAGGGAAAACTTTCTCAAGTATCTTTCCCGGAATCTAGAAAATGTGAGTGAGTTCTATCACTTGCCTTGTAGCAGACAGAACTTGATTAATTTCTGTATGTCACAGTATCACAGTATAGATAAGGTTGGAAAGGACCTTGAAGATCATCTAGTCCAACCTATAGCCCAACTAACCTATCATCTACATCTAGATCATATCACTCAACACCTCATCCAGCCTTCCCTTAAACACCTCCAGGGTTGGCGACTCAACCACCACTCAACCCATTCCACATCCGGATCACTCTTTCAGTAAAAAACCTTTTCCTAATATCAAGTCTGAACTTTCCCTGCTGAAGCTTCAGACTTCAGACTGGTGGAGACTCTGAGCATGACTTGTAGCAGTGTATAGGGGCAATACTGCCTTTTTCATCTTGCCAAAAGAGCTTGGACAGAGCACAGCCTGTGTTGCAGTAAGAAATCCTGTGCCTGGAAAGTACCTAAAACATCCCCTAACTATTCCTGAGCTTTCTGGCACTTCTAGTCAAGTCCTAATCATACCAACAGTAAATACATGTAACCTATCAAAACCAAAGCACTCTAATCTTGATAATGCTTAACCAAGAAATGTTAAATCTTGGTAATGCTTAACTGTGGAAACCTCCTAACCTGCTGGAATCATTGATTAGCTCATACACTACAGAGCTCCTGTTCTCCTTTGTGGAGCCATTAGCCATCTGGGAAGAGATGAACTGTGATTTTCCTGATGACAGAACTTAGCTGAGTCACTTGGAAGTCAAAGTGCAGCCAGCCAATACAAATCAGATTTGAAAAATCCATCGTTTTAACGTCAGGTGATACCTCAGTTCAACTGTGTGATAATGAAATCAGTTACACAAACAGGGATGAAGTTGCCAAGTTATAAAGTACCTTAAGCAAGTGCTGGAAGCTCACACTTTTTGACAAGAACTGCCAGAAAGAGGTTTAAAATACGAAGGAGACATTCCAATGTGATTAGGAAATTAATGGTGAGATGGAAAATGACTTACTAGCCCACAGCTGAGTGCACTGGAATAACTTCTTAGGCCACGGTGGCTTTGTAGCTTTGAGCAACTTCAGCTGTTTTTCTGTTTGGTTACACGTGTGAGGTTGGTGATGTTCTTAGGCTGGTTCACACTGACAGTGCAGGATTTTTAACATGCCATGTTCCACACTCTAATGTATAAAAGAGCCTCAGATAGACCACCAGACCAGTGCCACTGATTTCTGCTGTGTTCTTCTGGTAACGATGGTTTGAGTATCAGGCAAGGGTTCAGCACTTCTCTGATTAATTTGTACTTTTCTGGTTAATTTTCTCCATGATCTCTTTTTTATTTGATGTTGCTTTCTTCCAGAATACCTTCTGGTTTGGTTTGGGAGGCTCTTCAATGTTTTTAATCCCTGCCATAATTTTTGCTGTGAAACTCTCTAAATACTATCGTAGAATGGATACAGAGGATGTGTATGATGAGTAAGTATATCCTCCTAAATAAACTAAAGGGCAAATAGATTAAAATGTTCTTTCTAGTGTTTCATGTGAAGGTTCTATAATCCTTAAACCTGTACTGCCAGATCAGAACTGCGTGTTCATGTGAAATGCTGCAGGTTTGGGTCAGGGCCTGCAAAGGGCTTCATGCAGCTGGCCTTGGCTTGCCTTGACTTGCCATGAATCTGCAGATAATGCCAGCTCTGACTTTGAGAAATGTATTTCAGAGTGTGGTTTCAGAGCTTTGTGAGCAGTGTTTATATAAATAAGTTCCAAATGTGCGAGTTATTAGCTGGGCCAAGTCACCTGTTGGGGTTAATTCCGCCTGACTTGTAATCTCCTTTGAATTAATGATTTGCTTTCCTGGTCTCTTAGTTATTCCTAACCAGTCTTTCCTTTTTCAATTGCAGTTCCTCTGTCTCAGGGACTTGGCATTTTACTTTATGATAACTATTCTTACCTATTTTCCCATCAGTTTTGTTTTGACTGTTTTCTGCCTTTCGTTTTGCTCATTGTTCAGTCAGCCTGTCCCCTGCATCCCTGACATGTCACACGGGTTGTTTTTCATTGCACATGCACAGGTCAGCAGAGCAGAAACAATCATGTACAGCCGAAATTCCTTATTAGTGTCCAGTTAATTACTCCTCCTTTTCTGTGTTTTTTAGTGTTGAAAGTATACCCATGAAAACGTAAGACATTTTTTGCTGATAAGTATTTGTTAAAATTATTTTATTAACGGGGGGAGGGTTTATATTTTTAATGTAACTTGTTACTTCAAAAGAGGTAACATATCCTGTTTCACCAGACTTTATAGATTTATATTTGAGTGTCCAACTCAACCGGGATAGAAAAATAATTAATCGATTTTTTGAGAGTATAAAAAATATTAAAAGATGTAAAATTATAATTATGTACCACAACTCCTGAAAGTTACAAAGGGAAAATTATCTTCTCTTGTACAGACACAGTTTATCTTTGCATATAATGCCATCATCCATGTACATGCCTTAGAAGCCATACTGTACATAGTGCATCTTAGAGTTAACATGGTCTTTCTTGGTGTATTTATTTTATTCCAGTACAGAAAATGGTAATAATGGTTATCATAAAGAGCATTTATATGGTATACACAATCCTGTTTTTACAAGGTAAACCAAGTCTGAAACTGCATGCCTTCCCGTGTCCTTACTTAAGCTACTCTTTTAATCACCTGCTCAATTTTCTGCATGCTTTGAAGTGAATCCCTTCTTTCTGTTTGGGGTTTTTTTGCATGATTATTCACTGTAGCTGATGCTGTGTGGTTTATGTTCCTCGAATATTCTTTACATAAGCAGATATTGTAGTCATTTAACGAAGCAATTGCCTAAATTTGAAATTGAGAGATCAAACTTACGATAGAAATCTGCGGCTCACTCTGCTGTAAATTGCAGCTTTGTGACTGAAATGACAGGTTGAGAATTTGTAGAAAACATACCACCACTCCTTAAATAATAAATAAATACCAAGATTGAATCACAAACTGTTCTGGGTTGGAAGGGGCCCTCAAAGATCATCGAGTCCATCAAAGTTTGGCTTTTGCCAGATTTTATGCCTGAATCTGATGATGATGATGAGTAGTAGTATTTAGAACTGTATTTTCCAATGGTTTTTACTGACCAAATCTTGAGTCCATATCTCCTTCTGAAGGAAGTCGTTAAATAGCAATGGTTTTGGTAATATTTATGAGCACAATTTTTGTGATCTGACATTCCCTAAATTCACTGACAAGGATAGTTCCAGAGTACTCCCCATTGCCATATCTAAGGAGTCTCACTTTTAAGGACTTGCACTATTGTACATAAGAGGAAACCAATAATTGCTCAGGCCTTATAAGTCCCTTTTTGATCTTTGAATCTTTAATATGAACATTAATACTCTTGAGGTTCATGGCGTGTTTTCTTGTGATTTTTCAGTCCCTGATGAATAGTTTAATTCAGTGTTCCTCAGTAACCTAAAAATTACTATCATAAAATAATCTTTTACACGAAGATCAGTCCTGACTTCCTAAATCCTAAGTTACCCAAAATGGGCTTCCATAATAAAATTTAAAGATTCAGTTTGAAGCAGTGCTGTCTTCTGGTCTGCTAACTAATTTGAAAGACTACTAATTATGGCATGCTTTGAATTTCTCACTGTGGGATTCCCATATGAATTAAGTCTTGGTTTTCATTTTGTTTTGCAGCATACTCTTCTCTTTTATCCCTGATTTTTCTCAATTTAATTTTGAGGTACTTTGAGAAAGATGACTTTGAGTAGATCTCTGTACACCTGTACTTCTGCAGGTTTAAAGAATCCCATAGGGTTGGGATTTTTTTTTTTTTTTCCCTTCAAAATCAGCTGGATTATTTTGCTGGAAAGAGATGTGCTTGGTGGAGAAAACCATGAATCCATTTCCTCTTGTTTGAAAAATGCTTGATTAAATGGGTAAAATATTGAGAATAGTTTGTGCCAACTGAGCTTGTCTCTCATTAGTTAGACACAGAATTTCTGCTTCATTTGTGGGCAGAAGAAAATGATGGGTTTGGTCTGTGTTTTTTTTTTCTTGTGTAGCTCTGTGGAACAGTGGTAACACAAACTGGAAACGTTAAGGGGTAAGTAATAAGCTTTTAAAGTCAATTCTAGGTCTATTACTGCCTTACTGGTTTTAAGAAGGCTGCTCTGACTTCTGTAACATGCTCTGAGGTTTAAAAATAAATTACTATTCAACCATGTTAATACTTGTATGAAGATCCATGCCTTCGTTCTGTTTAAATTACATTAAAATTCTGTCTGTGTGAAATTTTTATCATTTTTTCCTGAACTGTTTTTATTTCCAGGCTATGCAAATGAGGCTCAAGGTTCTTCTACGGGAGTGTATCATTATTGTTCCAAGCATTTCCACCCATCCAACAAATCCTGAGCCACTGGTTTTCTGTCAGCTGTACTGTAAATCCCAAATGTACTATTGAATGTTATGTCATAAACTACTGTACAGAATATTTTGCAATCAGGGCACTGCCTCTCCAACACCACTGTTCAAGGCTTGAATTAAAATGTTTTTGGTTTTTTTTTACTTTTTTACACTGAGCTTTGTATCTTACATCACAGTCTATAAATCACTTAGATGAACAGTCTTTGCCTAGAAATCCTCTGACAATGGTTCGAGTTCTTAAATTGTTGATTTGTGTTAAATACGTACATACGCGTTTACATAAAAATACATTTTGTATACAGAGACTTTTGTATATACAACATTTTTCTTAAAACCTGTGTTTAGTTAAGGTTTTAATAGTGTATAATACTCTCCACAAATGAATTTACCAGCATGATCAGTGTTGCTATTTGGTGCTCTTGAATGACCCACATGGAACTAAATCTGAATTGTAATGGGATCCACTGTGTCTCTTTGTGCATCCGAAGAGTTCAGTTGTAGTTTTTGTTTCCTTCCTCTTTTTTTTCTTTATTTGAATTTTAATTATTTAATATTTAGTGTGTTTCACAGTATGGACCTGAAAGGGTCTTTTTGGAGAAGTTTGTTTTTAAACTTTGGGCGGGAGGGTTGGGAGTGTGTGGGATGTGTAATATAGTGAAAAAGTTAAGCTTCCTAGAGTTCAGTAGTACTCCAAAAGAGCATGAGAGATGTCCTATGTTGGCAGTTTTTAGAATGCTTCACATTCTCTGTCATCATTTTCCTTGTGTCACATCCACTTCTGTCGTGTCTTTAATAGCATCACTGAGGCTCTCCTGGGGGTGACGATGCTGTTTTTGATCAATAATTTTCAACTGTGATTTCCACTGTTAAAACTCAAATCTGTTTAGCAGTTGCAGTTAACATTTGTGTTATTAGAGTTACTGCCTTGAATTTAGACATACAGTTGCATTGCTGAATTAATGAACAGCAGAATTCATGGACAAAGCCCAAAGTGTGTGTGTTAACATCTAAATCGTTTTGGCAGGTGAAGTGGTTGGATATATTGATCTAAAGTAATCTCTTCATGTATCAGTATTGTCAACTTTGTTTCCAGCAAGGTTAAGGGATAATTCTGTGAGTCATTAATATAATTTTACAGAAATGCTGAAAAGTGATGTGAGTCTTTAATCCGGAATAACCTTAAATTTTTCATTTTTGCATCATAAATGGAAACATTTCTAATTGACAGGATGTAGCATATGTGTATATGTAATGTTCAGAACTGCAGATTTTTAAAAGTTTCTATTTTTAATTTGAGAAGATGTTCCCAGTTCATTTAAATAAAAAAGAACTTCCTTAACTACCTGATGTTTGATCCTCCCTTGTTTTTGTTGTGTAGAGCTGTCTCGGAAGAATTGTACTGAGTTTAAAACTTGGGAAAATTAATCTCTTTAACCCTGATTAAAAAACTCTGCTGTTATTTAACTTCTATTTTTGGAATGAAAATACATTGACTCTGGGTAAGGGAGCTTCCAGCTTCTCCAAAGGATGTGAATTATGCAAAGATGGTGGGATTCAAGCTCATGAGTTGTGGTGTGTGTCCATATAACCTGTTTCTGTAGCAGAATTAAACAAGTGCTAGTTTTACAGCTCCCTGCTGGCATCCTATCTTACCTGGCTAAAGAGTGAGAAGACTCCCCAGGAAACAAAAGAAGAGTGGATTTTAAGTTTTAAGTAGGCTTATACATTGTTTTCCTAAGCCTTGGCTGGAGAGCCACACACTGTGCCTGGAAAGAGAGAGACAGCAGGAACTAACGCCAAGAAGTGAGAGGTAAGGCCTCTACTAAAAATGTTATTAAAGTAGCCTTAGAGAGTGGATGAAAAGAAAACAATGTGGGTTTCTCTGTTCAATGGTATTTAGTCATGAGGAAATGGAAGAATGTTGGTTCAGGATACTGGAAGAACAAAGTCCAGGATACCCAGAATGGCTGTGCCAAGTGGCTTTATCTTCAAGTGAACAACTTTGAGATTGTCTAGGGTGCCATGGCAGCTGGGGACTGCTGTCAGCTGTTCAAGAAGCTTTTGTTGCTGTTGTGGTTGTTCTGCTTTCCCTTCTGTGTTAAATGAATGTCCTTGTCCAAGAGGACATGGCCTCAAGCTATGCCAGGGGAGGTTTAGGCTGGATGTTAGGAAGAGGTTTTTCCCAGAGAGAGTGATCTCTCAGTGGAATGGTCTGCCCAGGGAGGTGGTGGAGTCGCCATCCCTGGAGGTGTTTAAGAGAAGACTGGATGAGGAGCTCAGTGACATGGGCTGGATGGTGGGAGGCTTGGATGGATGGAGCGTGGTGCCTGTGGTTCCACACTTGTGGGCCTGATCCCTGGGTGGGTGTTCGCTTGGGAGTTGGACTAGATGATCCTGTGGGTCCCTTCCAACTCAGAATAGCCTGTGAACCTGTGAATGTTTATGCCTTGATGTTTTCTTTAGTACTGTCTGGTGAATGACTAAATACACACAAGGATATTCTCTTCCATTATGTATGGCCGGTCTTCACCCCATGGTTTCTAGCACAGGTATTCAAGCCTACCTAAACAATACAATACCCCTTTCCAGAAGCTGGTCAGGTCAGCCTGGCTGTAGCCTGTATGTCTTTGGAAGAAGTGTCTAGTGAGGGTCTTATTACTTGGGAAAGTACTGTGGTTTACCACAGCATGGGAAAGACTTTTCCTCATGATCTGAATGCCAAGGGACTTACAGTGGGTTTTTTCTTACCTCTGCTTTTAGTTACTGCAGCTGAAACTTCTAGGACAGGATTCTGCACTAAAGTATTTCTATTCTTTTGCCTTTGTTTTATGGTATTTTTACAGCTCACTTGTTATGAACAGGAAAACACCTATTAAAATGTGTGCCTGATGTTCCCTGTGATCTGTTCCCTGCTGCTGAGACCCCTGATAAGTTATTTTTCCAGTCTTGCCCTGTTGGCTGTAAGTAACCTACAGTGTGACAATGATGATAAAACTTCCAAATGTTTGCTATGTGTTTAGACCTTTAATACTTTATTTTGCTCAAATTTTTATTCCTTATCTTGCTTAAGTATTGCAAGTGTAAAAATCTTTTATGGCTCAAAGAAAGTGCAGTTGATCCTTCCATATGTCCCCACTGCATGTTATGGGCTGACAAAACGAAGTGCTGAAGTTGCATCCTTACTGTGCAGGTCCACAGAAAACCCATTCCACAAACCAGCTGTTTTCACTTGGACACATTTATAATCATCCAGATGTAGCTGCAGGGATTGCTTTGGCACCTTTATCTTTTATTACCTTGATAGGGTCTTTCAAGCTCTGGCATGAAGATAGCTATAAAGCAGCTGGAGAATGGAAAATATCTGTTAAAAATCAAATATGACATGTTCATCCCGGATAGGAATGTGCCTCTCTGTTACACAACTGTCATTCTGCATTTTACTGCATTTACAAGACTTGTCTTGTTACCTTCTTGGGTGTTCACACTCCCAAGGTTATTGGACACTCCCTCAGGCTATAAATTATGGCCACATGCCTACTGAAGTGTGATTTATTATTTTTATTAAAAAGCCCAACCCTTCCACCCCACGTTTTGCTGGAAAGAGGCTCCTTTGTGCACCAAGGCTTTAAATTGTGCCCAACCATTCACTTACTGCTTTCGCTTTTTTGGGTCGTGTTGCTCAAGGATCTCAGTCAGCTCCTCTCACCATGAAGAGTTTTGCTCTTTTCCTCGTTATTATCTGTGGCATGGGAGGGTTGGCACAGAAGCTGAAGCTTAAGAAAAGAAGCAATGGAGAAGAAATCAAATTTCGGACTAAAACCAAAGATGTTTGCACGATGAGCATTAGTGGAGATGACGAGGAGATGAAAGTCAGAATTCAGTGCAGAAGCCAAGGCTTGTCCTACTGGTGTGAGTTCAGTGGAAAGCCGTCAGTCTGTCGTGCCTTCAGAAACAATCCAAAGATTTACTGGAATCAGGTTGCAGGGGAGCTCAGAAAGATCCCCCACGCTTGTGAATCCATGGAAGTGCTGAAGACCACCATGTGCCAAAAGGCTCCCCCAGAGGCTCTCATGAAGCAAATGGCTGCTGGTGTGGAGCCAGAAGATGCAGCAAACCAGGAAGAACCAGTCCAGAAAACTTCTTTGAGAGGACGAAGCCAACATGGTCAAGAGTCTGAAAATGAAAGTGAAGCAATGAAACTGGCGCGGGAGCACTGCTGGGAATCCCTGCATGGTTTCTGCTCCTACATTATTGGCATCTTTAGGGGTTAAGGACTTGCTGCAGGTAAAACTCACATCTGGAAGCACAGCAGACCATACCTGAGAGTAATTCTATTGTACTGTTATTTTGATTGGACTTTGAGAGTCTCTCAGGGATGCGAACAGGGAGGTTCTAGGTTTGCTTGCTAAAATATGACATTGTAAAGCCTATTTAGGTGACTAATTATTTTTTCTTTCTTGTTTTGCAGAACAAAATTATTACAGCTGAAGAAGGAAGGGTGCTTGCTGTAGTTTAATAATTTAGACATTAGAATTTTGGTTTTAAAATGAGTCATCACTGTAAATCTTGTAGCTGTTTTCTTTTTGTGCCCCTAAAACGAAACTTTTTAAGAGCCCTGAAAAATGCATGAAGATGGAGTGACTGTGCTTAAACGTTAGGATGAACTCACTGTCCTGGACTTGTCACACACCAAGGTGTAGTGGATTCATGTAGCCAAGGTTCTGCTTTAGGAGTGCTTACCTTGCACCTATTGTTTCTGTGTTTGCTGATTCACTTCAGTTTGCTAGAGATGAAAGTTATTAATGGTGATGCAGTTAGTGAAAACAATAAAAATAAGATTTTTGACAACGTACTTGTGTGCTTTCTGAAAAATTTTAACTGGTACTAATTGTATAAAGTCACAGTATTTGACACTTGTTTCCTAAGAGTTTGTTGGTAGAATGTGTAAGAGAAGTTACAGGTCTGAGTCGTTGCTTTCCCACTGTGAACACGTTTTCATTTATATTCATATTTTCAGTGTTATGATGTTTATATTACAATGATGAGTTTCAGCTGACAGGGAAAAAAAGATTGTAGAAATTAAGAGATTAGTGTAAGAATCCATTTCTAAACAGATCAGAAGTGTTCACCAGTGATGACCCTGCAGAGTTCAGTCCTACTACATGTTAGTGGTAATATTATTTTGGATTCAGCTGATATTCTGAAAAGTAACTCACTTGGCAACCTGGGCACTGGCATGAATATCATCAAAACACAAACCAAGACGTCATGGCCTGTTGTCAGATTAAGCACATTTCTATCCAGATTATTATTTAACAGTGATCCCTTTTGTTCCCACGTGGGATTGCAGCAGGAATGTTGGGTGAGGATCTCTTCTCTCAGGCTGACGACACCAGAACAAGGGGACATGGCCTTAAGCTATGCCAGGGGAGGTTTAGATTGGAAGTTAGGAAGAGGTTTTTCACAGAGAGAGTGATTCCTCAGTGGAATGGTCTGCCCAGGGAGGTGGTGGAGTCGCCATCCCTGGAGGTGTTTAAGAGTAGGCTGGATGAGGTATTTGGTGCCATGGTTTAGACAATGGGTTGGTGTTGGGTTACAGGTTGGACTCAATAATCTCCAAGGTCTCTTCCAACCTTGCAAATACTGTGATACTGTTACAAAGTTTCTGCAAGGTGTTGGTCACTGTTGTGCTTCTCTAGCTTTGCTGACAGATTGGCAATTCTCGCTACACGGTTCCAGATAATTAAGTCCGATCATTAAACTTAGTGCCTTGTACCAGAAATCCTGAAACGGTTTTCTGCCTGCAAACCTCTTGAAATACATGGAAAAGAACAGCAAGCCATGAGCACAGGATCATACCTAATCAGTGCAGGAGATTATATGTACAAGGCAGAAATACAGCTTGAATGCTGTTCAAATGTAATTTGTAATTTCAATGACCATTGCCAGGCTCCTGTGCTCTTGGGAGTAAAAATGTAGTGGGACACCTATTCACTAATTGCTGTCAAAGAAATGAATGTAATTTTTAAATTTGCAAACAAAATGCATTAAAGTGCTATTAGGGAATTTTTTTTTCAATGTTAAGGGGAGGTTGAGGGTTTTCCTCGGGTGTGCTTTCAAATATTTTAAAACTCATCTTTTGTATGATGCGAAATCCACTCTGCAATGTGAATATTTTGTTGCAGTATCCACTACAACAGAAATGACCTCATAAATGAAACGTTTCATTCATTTTAGGCAAACCACTTAGTCCTGTATATAAAAGTATCTCAGGAAATCCCTTCAAATGGAGGTCTTTGAATTTTGTCTCTGTTTTCCTGACAGAGGAACAGCAGGCAAAACTACTTGTCTAAGTTCCTGCAGGCAAGGAGACCACTGACAGCCAGGCCTTCTGCTGCTCGTTCAGTGCAAGTGAGGTGTCCACCTGCCTCTGGATCCTCACATTTAGGAAATATCACAAGTATTTGTTGCTTTGACAAGGGGAACCTCCAAGAAAAGCCAAGTGAAGCATCTGGAGAACCTGTGTATGAAAGGATGTGTATCTAATGCACATAGCTGAGATCTAAAACAACCTGGACTGAGTCTAATGGGGAGCTGTTGAGTCAGGATTGGAGCCTGCTCCCGAGGAAAGGCCAAGGAATCTTGTTAAGCCTGGAGAAGACTTAGGGGGGAGAACATTATAGCTGCACATGAGAAGGCCACAGAGAGTGCAGGGACAGGCTCTTCAGTGACTTGTGTGATCAGAGAACAAGAGCTCAGTGATACAGGGCAGGTTCTGACTAGGTCTAAAGGAAAACGTTCTCTAAAAGGATAAACACAGGAGTGGATTCCCCAGGAGGCCTCTGGAATCTCCAGCTGTGAAGCTTTGCCAGACCAACTGGACAAAGATTAAGCAACATAGCCTGAATTCACTGTGACCCTGCTTTGGTGAGGAGGTTGTACCACAAACCTTGTAAGGTATCTTATCTCCTGAATGATTCTATGATTTTACAATGGGAACACAGAAAAAGGCTTAAACATTCTGGTTATTAAATAATGGAACACACCTCTTAGCACCTGTATCTCCTTAAAGAGAAAAAAATGCTCTTGCATCAGCCATTCTGCCAAATTAAGCAAGACACATTATTTTCTTAAGTACATTCTGATGGCAGATCTCATCATTAAGTCAAATGCATCACCTTGAGTAACTTCATGTTCAGTTTCTTTTTTCTCTTGTTGCTTTTCCCAGTCTCTTCTCTGAAGAGGAGTCAAATACAGCACAGGGTATTTTTCTTTGGCTCTCTCTGCTTTTCCCCTTGCAAACAAAAGAACTGTTCTAAGGAGACTTCACAGATCATTTTACAGTGACAAAAAGTACGTGATATTATGGGTTTGATCCCTGTATGGGCATTCATTGAGTTGGACTCCATGATCCTTGTGGATCCCTTCCAATTTGGAAGATTCTGTGATACGTACACAAGAAGAGGAATAAGAGCAGAGCTGAGGAGATGCAGTCAGTACAGTGGCAGGATATTTGTTATCTCATGGGCAGGTTGTTCACTTTCCCATCTTGTATACAAAGTTAACTGCTGGTGTCAGTCAGGAGGCCGGAGTAGCTGTGTGTACTGGAGGCACAGCACTGTATGGACAGAGCAAGAAAAAAATGAATCTCATGTCTCATTTGGAGTGGATGTTCATTTTCCCCTCCCCGCCGCCCTCTCCTCAGCAGGTTATAAAACTGTTTGCATAACCTGCTGATTGCCATAAGCATCGTGGTAACTCCTGCTGCCTCTGGGCTCACAGAGACTGGAGTCAGGAGGGGAAACAGAGGTGTCCTTTTAGGTGTGCTGGCTGCGGCCATAAAAAAACCTGTCACTGCTGCTGTGGCTGGTAAAAATTAATGTGCCAATGATGACATTGGTTGCCCCTTTATTTGTCTTATCGGTGTAACATAAATGCAGCTGTAATAAAATGAAGAATGGATCCTAGGAACTGAAGAGGGCTAAAAGCTTCCCAGTGAAGGAAACAGTGAGAAAATTCAGGCTCTCAACCTGGCAGAAGGGCCTCGCCATTTCCTCTGCCAAAGAGCCCAGCAGGTGGGCAGGAGCGTTGCCCCCTCTCACATCCCCATTCGAGGCAGACAATATGGGTGCTGTCACCAGGGTACTGAGATGGTCTCTTGTCTTCTCTGTTCCAGAACTTTCCCACGGGAATCCACAAATGTGTGTTTGCAGCTGGGGAACATTATCTGATGCCATGTGGGAGACCTGGTCACTGTGGGAAGCGTGTGCAGAAAACATTACCTGAGCCTGTCACGGCTCTTTGGGGCCTCAGATGGCACAAATAAAGGTGAAGCCTCAGTGTTTGAGCAGCAGCTGGTTTTGTGTGTGGGAAGTCTCATGGCCTCCTGAGCGAGCTGCCTGTGGGCCGGGTGTGAGCGGCTGTGCCAGCCCTGGGGAGCTCCCTGCTCTTGTGCTGTGGGGCCGTGTTGGGGTAGTGGGGTCGGGCTGTGGCTCTGAGGCACTGAGTGGTGCTGAGGAGGGGCTTTGCTGGCAGATGTTGGCATTTGGGCTCTTCTGCAGTGTCCTGGGGTGATTCCATTGTGTAGATACATTCCATATCTTTGTGCTTTGGCTTTGGCCTACGAGGAAATTGTCAGCAATACCCCCGGAATCCCCAGGTCACAGCTGCAGAGCCTTGGGGCTTGTTAGCACTCTCTCCCACAGCTGCAGGATATAAAGCCTGAGAAGGGCCCCTCTGGGGGGTGTTCCAGCTCTGGGAGAGCCTCTGGTGGGTTTTTTTTTGGCTTAGCCCCCTATTTCAAACCTTGACATGCAGAGCCCAGCTAGGAGCAGCAGTGCTCAGGGCAGGGATGGCTGGCAGGACCCTGCCAGGGGGTGGGGGTCACATAAGGAGAGACACCAATGTCTTTCAAGTCATGTTGGTGAACTTAGGCCATGGATAGGTGGGTTTGCCCCAAAGGTGGACGCTGTGGAGTTGTGGTTTTTCAGGACAAGCAGCCTGTCTTTCTCTAAGACTCCATGACCCATCCCATTCCACTTTATCTCATCAGAGAAATGTTCCAAGACCTGCTGTTAAAACCTCTTTGTAGAAATCCACATTGTGTCTGTCATGAAGGTAACCCACACCAGGACAACAGGAGATAGTTTTCACAATATACCACACAACAAGAGATAATTCAATAGCACCAACACAGAACATCACCTGCAGTCATCTGTCTCCTCTGTCTTCTTGGGCTTGAAATCTTTTACATAGTTGGAATCAATTCAATAGCCTTTGGGTTTGGTTCATGCTGATCACATGGTGTATGGACATCTTGGCTCATGGTAAGTCATCAGCTGAAAGATATCAGGAACACCATTTTCCTTCACCTTAGGAAACTATAAAACTCTATAGAACTCTATATATTTCACGTCAGCAGCAGCAGTGTTCTTTGGCAGGAATGTACTTCATTTGAAGCACAATAGAAACTACCAGAGTGATTGGGAGATTGGGTTCAATTCCCGCCAGGGAGACAGTGTTAAGAGTTGGACTCGATGATCCTTGTGGGTCCCTTCCAACTCAGAATATTCTGTGATTCTGATTCTGTGATTTTAGAAAACAAGCAGATTTTTTTAAAAACTCACTATTAATCACTATCTCTTTTTTTTTTTCCTTTTCCTTTCTTGCCTCCTTTTTTTTTTTTTTCCTTGTGGTGGATTGTGTCATAAGTGTTTCTGACTTGGAAAGAATACAAGATCCAAAATTAAAGAGTATTTTAAATCTTTACCACTGGGCAAATTATTATTCTGGGTATCTCGTGGCCCTTTTTAAACATCCACATAGTAGTTTAATAGTGAAGAGTTGTACGTGACTCCCTTAAGGCTACAGCATAATTTACTGGAGCAAAGAAAAGTCAATTGTCTTGGGCTAGAAAGTGCAGAAATCTGAGTGCCTTCAGCACCTGTGAGCAGAAAGGCACACCATAAATATCTGAGAGACAGGAAGAAACCCACCTGAAGGACATCCTCAGGTGATTAACTTCCCATGTAATTCTTGTTATAATAAAAATAAAATGAATAAAAATTAAAAAATAAATAAGAATCCTTGCTATATAATGAGACATATCACAATTTGATTGCTAGTGTGCTTTCTTCAACAGCTTTGTGTAAGTGGATCACTTGTCAGCCCACAGACCTGGAAAGGAAAACTAAACACAACAGAATACTTAGGTAAAAGTTAGTTTCTCTCAGTTGTAGAAATCGTAATGCATTTTATTTCCACATTGCCTTCTATTAGTACATTTCAGGATGTTTAAAAAAAATGAAATATAAAGGTGATTTTCTTGCATCTGGCTGACATAGACATGTCATCGTCCACCTTTAAAAGGTTAGGAAAGAGTCATGCAAGGCAGCCTCTGACAGCAGATGTGTTCAACAGCACTACTTGTGTATTTAAGCAGAAACAAAAATTTAGCACACAGGTTTGTAATTCTACTGGATGAGTACACATATGGGAATGAAGTCTCTTCCTCACACACCCCAGCTTTGGACCTTGAACTTGCAGTGAGGACTCCTGAACAGAGCCAGCCCACCCCGGCTTTACTGTGGCTGCACATTGACACAATAATGCCCTGCAGAATCCTTCACCTTCCCAGGTGCTGACGCTTACAACTGTGTTTGCCTGCATATCTGTCTGCCCACTTCTCATTAGTTCTTCCAACCATAAATGTGTCGTGCTGTGAAGCCCAGGTTAGTACAGTGTGCCATGAATATATATGGCGTGGCCAGTGAACACAGACCTGCCTATGTGAGCCAGCTCATAGTTTAATGCAAAGCTCCCATCTGAATGCAGCAGTGTTTCTCTGCTCTCGTTATGTCTATACTTAATTAAAACCATTACTTTGGTTACATAGCTTCTTTCTGTTTCTTACCTTAAATTCAGAGAAGGGAGAAAGAGCTGATGAGAGGAACAAACCCAATATTTAAAACCTACTCTTTATTTTTCATATCTGAAAAAAGGTTTGTGCAAATCATAAGCAGCTGGTCCACGGTAGCTGGGGCAACAGAGAACATATTGACAGGTTAACAGGAAAGGGCCTTGGAGAATGCCAAGATTTCACTGTTCCAAAACTAGTTTTTAGTTCCAAAACTAAAATTTACAAATATCTATATGGCAAGAAGATAGCAATGAAAAAGGTGGCTTTTGCCCTCTGTAATTATTCTATGTCATGCTTAAATAAATTATGGTTTGAAATTATTTTGTGAGATTCATTTCATTAATTTTGTTCACTTTCAAAAAACCTCTTTCTGTTCTTTCAGAAGCTGTGCAAATGTTATCATTTTTAGTCTTCCTTTCAACCTAAGGCTGGAGTGGAAGAGGCCTGTCTGGTGCCCTCCATCTCACCCCCCACCACGTCCCTGGGTCAGCCCTGGAGCCCTTTCCTGATGCAAAGCACAGTTATGCAGAACACTTCAGTCAGCAGCTTGTCCTAGTTCAGAGCAGGTTTGGGCTTGTAGTCGAGCTGAAATGGGGCAGAACTAAGGTTTCTTTTCTAAATTAAACTATGTTTTAAAAATACTGCTGTCAAAAGCAATAGGCTGGCTCCACTTATTTTAAGATCTGAGGTCAAATCCAGATCCAGCACCACTGTGCTCACCACTAAACTGTATCTCCAAGTGCCACATCCATACGTCCTTTGAATACTTCCAGGGACGGTGATTCCACCACTTGCCTGGACAGGCTGTTCCAGTGCCTGATCAACCTTGCAGTGAAGAAATTTTCCCTAATATCTAATCCAAACCTGTGCTGGCACAACCTGAGGCTATTTCCTCTTGTTCTGCCACTTGTTACCTGGAAGAAGAGACAAACCTCCACCTGGCTACAACCTCCTTTCAGGGAGTTGTAGAGAGCGATGAGGTCTCCCCTGAGCCTTCTCTCTTCTCCAGACTGAACAACCCCAGCTCCCTCAGCTGCTCCTCATCAGGCTTGGCCTCCAGACCCTTCACCAGCTCTGTTGCCCTTCTCTGAATTTGTTCCAGCACCTGAATGTCTTTCTTGCAGTGAAGGGCCCAGAACTCAACACAGGATTTGAGGTTTGGCCTCACCAGTGCCAAATACAGGGCAAGAATCACTTCCCTGGTCCCGCTGGATACACTTTCTGATACAGGCCAGGATGCCACAGGCCTCCCTGGTCACCTGGGCAAACACTGGCTCATATTCAACCACTGCTGACCAGCACCTCCAAGTCCTTTTCTGCTGGGCAGCTTCCCAGCCTGTGGCGCTGCATGAGGATGTTGTGACCCAAGTGCAGGACTTGGCACCTTGCCTTGTTAAACCTCACACCACTGGTCTTGGACCATCAGCCCAGATCATCCAGACCCCTCTGCAGAGTCTGAAGTCCTTGGAATGTGTCATCAATAACACACAGATAATATTCACTATCTAGTAAATTATTGGTTTAAGTGCTCCATTAAATAATCTAGGGCTCAGTATCTGAAGCCTGTAGACAAGCACTGTGGGAAGTGGTTATGGGAAGATACAGCCTTCATCCCTCTTCCAAACCTGCAGGTTAGTTACCCAGGATTTAGATCCTCCTTGCCCACCTACAGGAGAAAAATCCCTAAATTCAAGTAGGACATAGTTGTGAGATTCCTCTACAGGTACGGAGGAAAAAATAGATTTTGAAATGAGTATAAGGTTACTTTGTGTAATTCATGTGATATCAGAGGGGAAAAGTGATAATTTAAACTAGAATTGTAACGCTGGAACATCAGCAGTGGCATTCTAATGCACAGCTTTTTACCTGTTTCCAGAAAATGGGGTTTTGGCTAAAAGTTGCCCTAAATATTTAGAATATCGTTAGTTCTCTGCAAACCCGTTAAAGAAATATTATTACCCAGTGTTTAGGAATATTAATTCCGTGTGTGTTCGTGATCTCCACATGGAGGAGCTGTAGAGTTAGAAATGAGCCAAGTGAAAACACTTAGGAGACATCTCTTGGTTGACTGAGCAACCCTAAATTTATCATAAATGCTGAGGTTTGCAACCTTTCAGCTTTTGCTAACCATTACAAGCCGAACTGGAAAGATGAATCAGGAAACTTTTAAACTTTGTCAATGGCTTCTATTCAATATATTCCTGAATATGCTGAGGTCAGTGAAATGAAAATGGCAAATAAGATTTGTCCATTCCCTTTGCCCTTTCTCCGTGCCTTCAGAGACTCGTGTCAGACGTGGAAATGCTGAGAGCCACCAGCCCACACAGCAGCTGTGAAATGCAGACCTTGACAGTCATTCTTCTGCATTGCTGAGCTCTCAGCGAGAGTTTTCAGGGTCTCTTCCAAATGTGAGCTCTGAAACCTTACAGTCTACACTCCGTTTCAAGGGTAACCCAAAGATCATGGAGGATTATGGCTAATTCCATCAGTGGATGGGTCAGACCATGGTGGCTGATGTGACTAGGGGAGGCATAACTTGTCTTAGTCCAAGGTCACTTTTTTCCACATAGCTGAAATAGTTTCTTCAAAAGTAGTAACCTGACTTGGCAAAGTGGTTGTCAAAACTGCAGCTGCACCTTCTTGTTGTCTCTGCTGAGGTAAGTGCCGCCGTTTAGAGGATGGAGCCAAGGCAGTACCTTGTGGAGCTTGGTCATCAGTATTTTTAGTGGCAGAAAATTCTGAACAGGGACTGAACTCACTGTTGGTTTCTTTTCATCTGGAATCCACTTAAATAAAATTTCCTGTTAGCTATTTGCAGGATTGAAGTCTCTGTGGTGTGTGACCACAGACATCAATGAAGCTCCTCACCAGCCACCCACTTCTCCTTTCCAGTGGGATGGAGAGAGAATTGGAAGAGAAATGGAGAGGAGAAATTGTGGGTGGAGATAAAAACATCTTATTAAGTGAAAGGAAAAGGGAAGAAACACCACCAAGTGATACAAACACAATCTCTCTACACCTCTCCAAGCAGGCTGATGCACAGCCAACCTCCATGCTGCAATTATTCTGGAAAGACAACCCCCAGATTTATCATTGTGCATAACGTCATACAGTATGGAACAGCTCTCTGGTCCCTGGTTTCAGCTGGGGTCAGCTGTCCTGGTTGTGTTCCCTCCTACCCTCTGGCCCACATCCAACCTTCTTGCTGGAGAGGGGGCACACTGAGAAACAGAGAAGGCCTTCAAGCTGTTTAGTGACAGCTAAAACATGGATATGTTATTAGCACTATTCTAGTCACAAATTTAAACACAGCACCATGTGGGTGTTACTATAAAAAACTATCCCAGCCAGACCCAGCACAGTCTCCTACACCATAAAGTCCCTGATTTTCCATTCCTCATTCCTGGTTTCCTTTTCCTGGAACATTTTCTTGATTCCTGTTTTCATTTTCCCGCTGTATTTAAAAAGTGCACATGAAATGAATATTTCTTTCATAGCAAGTGCTAGAAACATCTGGCAGTGGTTGGAACCAGTGCTGAACTCCCCAGAATTACCAGGCCCTGAAAAGCTCATGAGAGTTTATGCAAGATACTTTCTTAGTCAGGGTGGATCCATCTATTATCTCTCCACACACATACATGCACCTCTTATTTCAATGAACATACAAATGAACCCAATAATATTAATGACTATAATATATATATTAAAGTAAAAAATATTTAATGCTTATACCATATAATAACCTTTTTATATATGCACATGTCTATTTACTGGTACAGAAGAATTCATTTACAGAAAACTTTAAGCTTCATGGAAAGGATCCACTGATAACAAAATCAGCCTTTTCAAAGTCAGTGTATTCTGACCAGGACTACATTGGAGAAAAACTATAGACAGAAAATCTAAGTTGCTTTGATTTCTGGAAGTCAAAGGTTCAGGTCACATGTAGTTTACAGAAGCCCAGACATAACCTCAAAAGAAGTGGTTGGCAGCGAGGAAAGAATGTCTTTTTCATATACCACATCTTGGCCTGTGCATACTCTGTCTTCAGCTCCGTATCTCTCTGTAACCACATCAAGGTCTGGAAGAATTTCACTGTTGATCTAGTCAATGCTTGAAATGTTCCACACTATGAGAGCTCACTGACCTGGGTTCCCCTCACCTATGGAGGATCAATTAATATTTCTGCTGCCTCTACAAGAATTCAGTAGAGACCATAGTGTACATATCAGAAAAAAAACCTTTAAAAAGTGACTCATTTAAAATTCCCACTAAGAGATGCCAATCTTACGTTTATGAGAAGGTGGATTAGAAGTAGAAAAGAGCTCAATCGCATTTCTCACCTTCGTCCTCCTCAATTAACTCTTCAAGTACTGCCTTAATGAAAAGATGTTTTTCTACAATTCATTGAAAAAGTACACAGGGAATTTTTCACCTCGAATTTTTTTGCTTTCTCTTTTTATTATTTTACTCACTTTATCTTTCTATAGGAGAGCAATCATTTTCCTGACTGTATTTATGAAGCTTTTCTGGTCAGATAGAGAGGCTTTTGCATTTGCTGTAAGCTATGGAAGTCTTAGCAGACTAAGACTGCAATTAGTCTGTAGTTGTTACCCCTGGCTGCCAAACCAACTTAAGCATGCCCTGAATATATGGAACCTATGCAAATAAATCCAGCCCACTCAAATAAATCCACAGGGCAAGGAAATGGAGGATCTTTAGCTGTGCTTGAGGTAAAGAATTAATTAACTCCCTCAAGAGCCAAAAGTATATGAAAATGCATAAATTCAGATTTTGAGGATAAGTTTTTCCTGATGTTGGAAGAATCAGTATGAAATAGAATTCAGACTAGTATCCCTCTATTTCATGTTATTTTCTTCTAATACTTTTTCTTTATATATAAAATACAGCCTTTGTATTCTGTGAAAGATAAATCTTACAGAAGAAGTAAAAACAAGGTGTGTGTGGGGGGTGTTTTATCTATCAAATTCCATCTCTTGTTTGGTGATCCTGCAGCATTATCAGATGCAAATATAAAGGGACCAAAATCTGAGGATCTGCTTAGATTTGAATATGTTTACCACCAACTCTCGTAAAGTAACAATCATTTTTATTATTTTATTATTCATCACCATTTAACATCCTGTATAGAAGAGAGCAACCTCGTTTATTAACAAATACAAATACTTCTTTGAATTGTTTCAAAGTCAAGGCAAACTTGCTTTTAGGTTGGTCTACACATTTTCAAAATAAAGGGAAAGGAGACATCTCAAATTTCGTGCCCTTATTGAAATCAGAATGTCTGCTCCTGTCAAGACAAAACCCTCTAAACTCCCTTAAGCATCAAAATTTTCTGTCTCCTCTATATATGTGGCTTTTTCCTCTGCATTATCTCATAGATAACCACTGTATGAAGCAGCAATGTTCTCTCAATTTGCCAGTGTTTCAGGAATTTAGTTCTTAAATGCAACTGTGAACCTCGGCATGAACTGGACTCTGCTATAAAACAACCTTGCTAGTTAGTCTTGTAAAGTTATGTTTTTAATTAGATTAAAATTAATATACAGCATCATACGGTTTCTGTTGTTCTGTGATTGTCTTACAGTTTACACTTGTTTGAGTTAACTAGTGTTTGTTTCTTTTTATTTGGGTTTTATGATATCAGATTTCATTTGGATGCTGTTCTGCAAATTCAGTTGTCAGTTTTGATCAGTTTGTGTAATAATCGGACACTGTTAAAAGCTCAATGAAGAGAGAACCTGGTGCCTTTGTTTTCATATTTGTTTAACTAATAGGAATTTAACCCAGGTGAGCAGCAACTGAAGTTTTTGTTAACTGATGACTTTTTTCTTCAACTTCTTTCAAATAATTGTGTCTCCATGTAGAATAGTTAATAAATAGATCTCGGTGCACTGAAAGCATCGCTACATTTTAACTCACCCATCCTCTTCCAGAGAATTGACCGTAGGCTATGGAACATCCTTCTGAAGTGTTGGGCACAGGTAGTGAGATACAGAAGAGCTGACAGTGTTTCACAGGTTCACAGGTTATTCTGAGTTGGAAGGGAGCCACAGGATCATCTTGTCCAACTCCCAAGCGAACGCCCACCCAGGGATCAGGACCACAAGTGTGGAACCACGGGCACCACGCTCCATCCATCCAAGCCTCCCATCATCTAGACCATGTCACTGAGCTCCTCATCGAGTCTTCTCTTAAACACCTCCAGGGATGGCGACTCCACCACCTCCCTGGGCAGACCATTCCACCGAGTGAGGGATCACTCTCTCTGTGAAAAACCTCTTCCTGACATCCAGTCTAACCCTCCGTGCCGCTGCCTGTGTGACAGCTCTTTTATTACTGTATGCCACTGCCTGTGTCACTTAGGGCTCTTGACTTGCTCTCTATTGTAAAATCCAGGCTCACACGAACAGAAAGAAAATCAAGCTACAAGTTCCTTGCCTGAAGCTTGTTTACCTAGGGATGGAAATGCAGTGCGAGAGAACAGCCCACAGCCACAGTAAAAAGGGTATTCCACTGAGACACAGAGGTATGACTGCCACATTTGTTAATAAACTGAGTCTTTCAGCAGGTATTTTGAGCAAAATGATGTGCATCTACAGCCTCTGCACGACTGCATTTCATTAGTAAACAGTACATGAACAGGCTGCTTTGTTTTAACTATAGTAAGAATTGCATATTAATAAAATGTGCACCTACACACCCAAAATGTCTGATTTACATACACTGATGAAATTAATTTACTTGCAGGAAACACTTGGGATGCTAGTTACATTACAAATAATGTATATACCCCTTCTGCCCCAAAAGCAACTGCAGCTGAACTTCATTCATTTATTCAGGCTGGTAATTTTTACAAGTGCCCAGCAATCCCAAGCCCAAACACAGACTGGGTGGAGAATGGATCAAGAGCAGCTCTAAGGAAAAGGACTTGGAGGTACTGATGGATCAGAAGCTCAGCATGACTCAGAAATGTGTGCTCACAGAGCAGAAAGCCACATCACATCTTGGCTGAAGAGGCATGACCAGCAGTTCAAGGGAGGTGATTCTGTACCATGCTTTGGTGAGACTTCATCTAAGGCACTGCATCCAGCTCTGGGGCCCTCATCATAATTAGAATAAGAAATATTACACTTCTTCAGTACCAACCACAGAATCACAGAATATTATGAGTTGGAAGGGACCCACAAAGATCATCGAGTCCAATGAATCATAATTAGGAATAAAATCTTTTCCTCTCTTTGCTTTAACAGCAGAAAAACTCCAGCTAGATTTAACTACAACAACTCTAATGAAAATTTTAAAATGCTGATTAACTGTCTCAAGTTTCAGTCAAAAAGCACAGGAATACCTCTGGATTAATGCTTTTTCATTAAGAATTCACATTGGGATTTGGGTATCCATGTTTGCAATTTTCCATGTGTTGCCAATTTTTTTTCTGTGCCTTTCTATTTTAATGATGAAACAGTTCTCCACAAATTTGACTTTACCCAATTAGCCATCCAGGATTGCCATTAATTGCATGGATCAATTATTCTGATGAATTAACTGCACTGTTTGCTCTGTGGCAAATCTATGCCTGTTCACAAGCCAACAATATTTCAGCTCGGCAAAGGGCATATGTATGTATGTAACCCACTTCTTCACACACACAAGAGCTGGTAGAGAGGGGGGAGTATAGATCAGTGCTGTGCAGCTGAACTCAGCTCTTGGTCACATTTTTTTCTGAGTTTCTTGCTTTTGACCATGCCACCATAGCAAACACTGTCCTAAATGCAGAATCATAGAATTCTAAAATGGTTTGGGTTGGAAGGGGCCTTAAGTATCATCTAGTTCCAAATGCCCTGCCATGAACAGGGAACCTTCCACTAGACCAGGCTGCTCAGAGTCCCATCCAGCCTGGTCTTGAATACTTGCCTGGATGGGAAGTTCTCAATCTCTCAGGGCAACTTATTCCAGTGTCTTGCTGCAGTCATCATAAGAAAAATTTCGTCCTTATATCTCATCTAACCTTGCTGTCTTTCAGTTTAAAGCCATCAACCCTTGTCCTACATGCCATTTTATAAAGTCCCTCTCTGACCCTCGTGTAGTTTTCCTTTAGGTACTGGAAGGCTGTTGAAAAATGGTCTCGATGGTGGGAGGCTTGGATGGATGGAGCATGGTGCCCGTGGTTCCATGTTTGTGGGTCTGGGAGTTGGACTAGATGATCCTGTGGGTCCCTTCCAACTCAGAATAACCTGTGAAACCTGTGAAAAAACCTCAGTTGAGCCTTCTCTTTTCCAGGCTGAATGGCCTGCCTCAACCTGACTTCATAGGAGAGGTGTTCCAGCCCTCTGATCAGCTTAGTGGCCTGTCCTGGACTCCTGATACTACCTAAATACTTACTTATTTTGGGTTTTTTTAAGTACTTCAATACATTCTTGTGACACAAGGTAAGGAAATGATCAAAAGGTAACTTTGAAATGCTTTGTGGAATGGTTTTCATTATCATAAGCAGATTCTGCTTAACAAAATGGTAGAGTGACTTGCTGAGGGCGTTGCATCCTTCAATGGCTGGTAAATGCTCTTTCAGAGGCGCTCATGATCTGATAAAGTCCTTATCATCCTTCATGAGGAAGGAAGGACTTGGCTAAAATAACACCTGGATTACGCAAGCACACCTTGTCACCCACCATAGCTGGGCTTTTTTTTTGTGTGTGCGTACCAAGAATGAGAACTGGCCTGTATCCAAGGAGGTGTGTCAGAGGTAGGTGAACATGGCACTGAAGTATCCTATTGTGTTGTAATAGTCTTACTGGAGACCTGAAGGTGTGTCTCTGCCTTTATAAAAACCAGCTCTGCTTTTACAACGAGCTCTGGCTCTTTTGAAAGAGGCAAGTTGCACCAGGATCGCGTTTGGGCATCTTCAAACCCCCGTGCAAGGTATGTCTTTTGGTTATCTTGCTTTTGCACTGTTTCACCTGCAACAAAATATTGCTGTCAAATATTTATTCATTTTAATGTTATTAGTTGCTGTTTTGTGCAACAGAACTGTAAATACTGTTCTCTAAAGAGGGTTTTATGGAGTGAAAATTTGTGCATAGTGAAAGGGATGAAGCAGGTCGAGTAAGAACTATGCAAAAGTCAGAGCTCCTCACCTATGCTGTTACCTGTGTGTTCTACATTCTATATTTATGCAACCAAAGATATCTGCAGATAGCTGGGTGTTGCAATAGATCCCTTATTAGCATGACTGCACATGACTTTCTGCTTTCTAACACGAAAACTTGGCGACAAAAATGAGCACGCTGGGAACATCTGAAAAATGCACTCGGGGATTTAATCACCTCAATGACAGATTTAAAGCCTGCTCTGATCCTGAGAGCTGCTTCGTAAAAGAAACACCTACAGAAATAAACGTGCTCTGTGCAGATGCAGGGATCAACTTGATAATAATTTGCTAATTAGCTACATCTCAAAACTTAAGCCGCCTGTTTACCCCTTGGATTTGGTAGCTTCAGACACAGCCCAGTACACTGCAGGTATCTTCACAAGGAAAAAAGATAGATCTGTTTGTTTAGTAGTAAAGGTGGCAATGAATTCATCAATAGTTATTTTTTGATGTCTGGAAAGGTTACCAGACTTTTTTTCAACCCAAAACCTGAAATGCTGGCATATCCAGCGAATTACAATGATTTTCAGGATGCCTACAAAATAGTTTTCCTCAGTTCGAACCAAATGGTTTCCTTCCTTTCTGGCATGTTTTTAAGAATTAACAGAGATTGGAGACAAATCACTTATGTGCCATTTTACAAAATGAGAGATTGTGGAAACAACAGCTTTATTGCTATAACTTGAGATATCCATCTGAGATTGACAAATCCCAGGTTCAAATTCCTTCACTGACTATGGAAGAGATTTTAATGAAGGGACCTCAGTTATTGGACTGTAGCATGTCCTGACAGTGACTCTTGTGTTCCCCATTGCATTGATAGTGAAGTACACGTAACTGGAAATAACTCCACAGCCATTTACAAGGACAATTCACAATGATTCTAGAAACCAGGTGTTATTCACACAAAGGAAAGATCATTTTGCCAATAACATCACTTTAATAGTTGTAAAAAAGCAGTGCAATGCCATGTCTGAAAAACTTCAACTGGCAAAGGCAGCTCAGCATTAAGTGGAAATGTTTTTATGTTGATGTTTGTTCCTTTGTTTTGAAAGCAGATCACAACCAAACAGAGACCATGAGGACCAAGAGCTTTGGACTCCTTTGTGTGATGATGCTGGTCTCCCAGATGCTGCTACTGGCCAATTGTGAACGACAGAAAGAGAGGAAAAAGGCAAAACAAGGCATAAACGATGATGCAAAAACCCAAACTGAATCTGACCAAGGAAACGAAAAAAGTCAGAAGACAAAAGGAGGAAAATCATCTCCTAGAGGCAAGTTTGAAACCAAAGAAAATGCTGAGTGCAGCTGGGCAGTGACGGACATGAATACTGTACATGTGGAGTGCAAACACGGCGACAGCAAGTTCTGGTGTGAATTCTCTGGAGACCCTTCCAGCTGTTCACAGTATGCAGCAAACCAGAAATCCTACTGGAAACAAGTCTCCCGATCCCTGAAGAAGCAGAAGCAGATCTGTCAAGACCCCAAAACTATCCTGAAGTCTAAAGTATGCAGGAAAGGCCCACGAAGTGCTCACCTCAGGTTGACCCAGTCAAGCCTACTTCCAGCAGTGGCTCCTGCCAAAGAAAACACGATGCATCGTGAACAAGAAGCTGTTCAGACTCCAGCAGCTGAACTTCCAGTGTCTGAAAAAACCCTAGAACACACTCCCCAAGGCTGTGTTGAAGACGTAGATTACATTGACCAGAGAAAGGTGGCTGAGGAGTATTGCCCAGAAAGTTTGCTTTCTTTCTGCAACTTCTTTATCACAATGGTCCAAGACAAACGATGCTGAGGAGGGGTTTCTAAAGCTCTGTATCATGAAAATACAGTCTTATCTAAGTTACTGCAAACTATTCCAGATTTTATTCTCCTGTTATATAGTGTATATAAGAAAAAAAGGATATATTTTTCTGATTTTGTATATACACGACAGACTACACTTAACATAGCTGATGATGTTATAGGTTCTATTTGCCCACAGATTGCTACAAAGGTGTTACCAGTGGATGTCACATCCTCTGTGCAGAAGTGTATAAATTATCTCCTTGGCCCTCTGAGCTGTGCTAGCCAAAGTGATGACTTCAGTGCTATGCACTTCTTGGTTATGTACAATGCCTTTGACCTAAAAATTATTAAGAAAAATAAACTTCAAAATACATTTAAAATACTATCTCTCTCTCTGTGTTTAACTAGATTTCTCTGAAAGTGCTAAGCTTTTGTGATATTTCACAGTTCCTATCTGGCAAAGTGTTGCTCATAAAGCAGTTTTAGAAATACTTCTTCAGCTTAACAGACTTGAGCTGTTGATAGGGATCATTATCATTAGATTTTCATCATTACAGTAAAGAAGGACAACAAGATATTCAGATTTTTCCTTAAGTGTGCAAAGCTTCAGTTTTCCAATCTCATTAAAGGATGTCAGAAAACATTAAAAACATCAATTCTCTCTTTTTTCCTGAAGCACATTGTACTCATTTTTTATTAGGTAAAGAGAGATGCAGAGACAGAAAGACTTACACAAGTCTGTACATAGGTCCTGGTCTGAACCTTTATTCAAGCAGCTAAAACACACTGTCTGTATGGTGTTTTGAAATTCCGTGTTCTGTTATCTTTATGTATGGACAACACTCATAAATGCTTTCCTATTCATTAAACTTCATCTGTATTAAAATAAACAAACAGACAAAACCACAACCAAAAAAGTCACCCCAAATTGCGCAAGAATGGCGATGTTAGAAAATAAAAGCTAAATGATGACAGCTGACCTTTGCTAATTTTTGAAACTCCAGCTGGGAGAAATGTAAAACACAATTTACCCTTTTCCTATACATCTGAGCACAGAATGAGTGTCTTCTGCTACAAGAGGTCCACTTGGAGAAGCTTAAACTTTCATGAAAAAAAAATTCCTGAACATTTCTAGCAAATTAAACTAGCATTTCTGTTTCTTGAGAAAATACAGCCTTTATCCTTCGGTAATTATGTCATTGCTAGAATATTTTCGAGATGGGTAGTTCTGAGTAGAATGTGAGATGCTGCTATTAGCCAGGGAAATCGTTTGAGAAGGATCCAGATATATTTCACCAAATACAAGTGGCAAGAAAGAAGCAGGTTCCTCTTACTGAAGTTCCAGCCTCTACATGCCCTGTGGAAACCACTGGCTATTCCAAAGTTGTGCAGCATAAATTCTGTTGGGCTGGTGCCCACAGCAAAGTAAAATTCCAGTAAGAAGGGGCATCAACACTTGCTCCTATGGAGGCTGGAAGACAGCTATTCAGGGGTTAAGCGGAGTGGAAAACCAACTGCCAGATCCTTAAGGTAGATACATAAATACTGAAAGGGCGGGGGAGTTCCAGCTGGTAGACACCTTGTATGTTGGCCTACACCACTTCACAGTAGGTGATGGTTAAGATAAGAAAGTACAAAATGCAGAGGAAGGATTAGGAGCCTCATAGCCTTATTTGGCCCAAGAAATGCATGGCAGTAATTAATTATTACAGTAATCCCTCGAATATCACAGGAGGTCAGTTCCAGAAAGATGCTGCGATAAGCAAAGTCCGCAGAGTAGCAGTAAATAGGGCAAATACAATAAATAATGGTAAATACAGTAAATACAGTAAAGCTGAGGGAAAAATCCCCAGGATCTACAGTACTGAAACTGTGAATGGTTCACAGGTAATTCCGAGTTGGAAGGGACCCCCAGGATCATCTAGTCCAACTCGTGAAGTAGCGAGGGATTACTGTAGTACTACTCCAGCACACACCAGAGCACCAGGTAGGCCTGGCTTAGGAAGCTCATTTGCTCTGGATGTTTTGGAAAATGCCCAATCCTATCTACATTTAGCTGCTGTTACCCTCAGATGTACTACAATGAGAACTTTGTTGCCTGAAGCATGTTCCACCCCACTCTGAGCTGCCAGAGGGCACAGCTCTCCCTGTGGCTGCTGGCCAGCCAGGCACATCAAGACAGTGGCATATCCCAGAGCAAATTCCAGGCTGGTATTCCAGAGCTGTGAGTTACATCTCTGCGTGCAGGACTGTCAGCACCTGTACCCACGTGTTGGAGTTGCACGTTCCTCTCCAGTGATGCATTATATTTTTTTTTCCCTTATCTTTTTGCATCCTTTCCTTTTATCTTCATGTGTGGCTCTACACAGGAAGAAAACATGCTCATTCTCAGCAGTTCATGTGTGCATTTTACTTGTGATGCCAGCTGTTGTGCAAGGACAGTTTGGACCCTCAGGACAAAAAGGAGATCTCTGTGCAGCCTTCTTCCTTGGAAGGTAGGCTAATGTGAGAGCGAAGATCTCAAAACCGTCTCAGCCAAAGCACGGAATCTTTAACTTCCATGCGTATGTAGCGTTGACTGCTCTTCAGAAGGGTGCATTTCAGAATAGCAGGGTCTGAGGCAAATAGATCTGGAGTCTAACTTCATTAACAGCCTTTTCCATAATTGCACTGACCACAGCATACAGCCAAGTGCAGCTAAGGTCTCATTGCAGTTACCAAGCTGTGTGTTCCAGCCAACATCCACACAGCAATCCCTTGACAGCAATCACATATGAGTCACTTTCTTTGGAGCATCTACAGAATCACTGAAGTTGATAAACGTAATATCGGCGCTTTTGGAGTCAAGCTGATGTCAATAAAACATTTCCTGACATTGTTCATCTTAGGACCTGTGCTCATTGTGAAGAAGTCCACAGCTGAGCTCTATTCCCTGACTCTTGGTCCCAGGCTCATCAGTTGCCATTGTGTCAGAACCCCATGTTTGAAGAACTTGATGGTAGCTGCTTTTCTAACACCTTCTATAGCAGAGCAAGTAGGACCAGAGTGAAGAAAAACAATGAATTGGTTTGAACTCTCTCTATGTAGCACAAGTCCTCTGTCCTACCATATTGAAAACAACAATCTCAGCTTTCTCAGTTATTTTCATAACCCAAATTATGAAAAAATCAGCCCCATTTTACACCTGCAGAAATGAGGCAGAGGAAGGCTGGATGACCTTGACAGTCATGGGAAGAAAACCAGTGGGTGAATCAGTCATCAAAGAGAAGTCTTCAGAGCTCCCTTCTCCCATGCCTCATTACTGATGTTTTCTGAACAAGAACCATGTACATGTGTTCTTGAAAACACCCATCTAACTTCTATGTACGTATTTTAAAATTATTAGGACTATCTTTGGGGAAAATTAGCTTACTTTCAGGGCAATATAGTTTGTTTCTCCAGACAATCCTGGGTACTATAATTTGGATATTTACTTGGAAAGAGGGATTGGTCTTTTGAAGAGAGGAAACTCGTTCTGTCTTCAGAAATGAAGTTTTATGCTATTTCTCCTCTCTTGCAATATGGAATACTTATATATTTGGTAAATGCTTTAGATGACAGATGATCTTTTCGGATGGATACAACCCTCATATGCGCTCACTAATTCTTAAACCTCATGATACTTATGGCAGTTCAAAAATTTTATTTTAAAAGTGGAAGAGACAAATTTGGAATTTAAGAGTGTTTCAAAAGTTATCTCCTAACATATGATTGTTTTATCTAGAAAATATTAGATGTTTATTTGTATTCATTAGGAAATGGGAAGATATTTTTAATGCCCAGGTAGCAGGTCTGTAAAATTTCAGCTCTTTGAACTTTTAAGTTTTTATTCTTTAATATTTCCTGCAGAGTACTTTTCTGCTGACTTTCACACACAATTTTATTTGAATGAATTTCCGTTCCTTTTGCAACCTCCTTTATTCATTTACCACTTTGGCAACAGTACAGTACATATCTAATCTCAGATGTTGCTTGACTACTTGAAGTAGAATAGAGTTGAGTGACTCAGCCTTCCTGCTTCCAGGAGTTCTCCACCCTCCTCTTCCCCTGAGGGGGCCAATGGGTACCTACCACCTGATATCACCTCACCTGGATTTGACCAACCATAGCAGAGGCTGTGTTCAGACAAGACATATTTTACACTGCCATGCTCGCTCTGTGTAGACATAGCTGAATGTAGAAAATAAATTCCACTCCCTTTTTCACATTTGCCTTATTTTTTTTTTACTGATGTTGCCCTGAGCCATGCAGCTCAATACTTGTTGGTTGCTGCTGCACCTCACCCATGACTCTGCTGGGTTTGCATTCCAGTTCAATACCTAATAATGTTCGTTCCTCCAGGCCATTCCAAGAGTTATACCACACTGGGAATTGATCAAATAGGAAAATCCAGCTTCAAAGATGGGAAATTAAGCAAGTTCCGGCCTGCAGATGTTCCTTGCAGTCTTGTCACTCAGATGGTGCTCCCGACAGAGCATACATGGCTTCTGCCTGTCATCACCATAAATGGTGCAAATCCTGGGGTATTTCTGTCTTCTTCCAGCCTTGAACCTCTTCCTGTTCAATCCTTGAACAAGCAGGGGAACTTTGAACCCGGGCTGTAGTCCTGACCTCCCTTCAAAGGGCCAGAGAGGAGAAGGCAGAGTGCAAGAATCCTTGTAATGTTAATCTTATCAGGCACTGAACACCTAGAGGGCTCAGAAGGATATCCCTGTGTCCCAATTTCTCCTTTCATCGCCATCACTGCAGTGAGAAAATACAGGGTCACAGATAAAGAGAGGGGACTGGCCATGTTACGAAGCTTTTTACAGTTTGTAGGGCTTTGTAACAGGAAAGCATGCTTTAGGGCCCAGCATCTTTAAAAAGGATTTGTAAAGATCTTTAAAATCATCTTTAGGGCCCATCCTCTTTAAAAAGGATTGAAACATAATGGGTTTATCTGGAAACAAGCTGCTATCCATGTAAAATATGCGTTTTATTTGGCTACTAGAACTTCCTCCAGACTTGCTTATCACTCCCACTAGTAACAGCTGTTTTTTAAAGAAGTGATGACGAGTGGGTGGAAGAACAGTGAAGAGCTCCAGTCAAGTCAATCTTACCTGGCTGCCTTGGTCACTGATCATAGCAGGCCCCATGTGAATGTGATAGACTCAATTAACCCGAAGCTTCCAGTGCCTTGTAAGTCTTACAGTGTTTTCCAGGCAATAAACAGATACATCAAAGGGACTTTGTTATAAAATCAGAGCCTGCAGCATGTTCAGAACTGTCCATAAGTGTGCATGTGTAAGTACTCTGTGGTGCTTTGTGTATGCCAAGGAAGAGGAGAGCTGTTCCAGTCAGCCAGAGCATTTCATGTTAAAATGAATCTTAAAATGCAGGAATTGTAACATGATCTGTAACAGGAATGCATTCTATACACACATAATAAGTGTACTAACTATAGGTAATGAGAGTGCCTAGATAATAGCATATTATTTAAATACTATGAATTACATTTACATGTGTTGCCTGAAGGTGATGTGGTTTCTAGAGTCGCTCTAGAGAGGGTGTGATTCCATGAAAAAATCTTGCACTATGTTCAGGCTACTCCATAGCAGCTGAATCCCTACAGAGAGAGGTGTCATGGCAGCTCTACTCCTACTCCTTGTTCCAAAGGGCTCACCAAAGGATGCCTGCAGTTCTTCTAGGGAGTTTTCTGTATTATGCCTGCAGGCATGAACATGGGCTTTGCTCTGTAGGTCGTGGCAGCCTACAGTCCTTAGTTATTTACAGAGATGACTCCAGTGAAATGTTCACCTCGAAGACTCTGTATTCCTTGTTTATATGTGTAAAGGACACAAAAGTGAGATAAAGACATCGGTTGGAAACGGAAGAAAGTTGGAATACTAGAGATGCTGGGTTTTTGTGTGATTCCAGAGGGAATATTGTCTCCAAAAAACGCCTAGGATAAAGTGATATGGCTTTCAGGTGCTGCTGCAGATGGGGTGTTCATGTGCACAACCTCCCATTTGGGTTAATGATCAGGTTGCTGGTTGTACAGGGTCTCATGTCACTATCATTGTAAGAGGGAGGATGTGAACTGATGATGTCCTGGCCAAGGTCCAGCAAGGTAATTACACTCTGCTGCTCAAGTTCTCAGAATTTCAATCAGATGCAGCTTCCTTCACCATCTTGAACTGCTTTGTGCTCTGATTGCTAACACTCTGTGTGTGGGGCTGATTTTATGCAGACAGGGGGCTGGGAGAATATTTACTGAAGTCCAAGTCTGAAGGAGGGCCACCTGTAAAGGCAATTTCCAACTCTCAATTGAGAGGTTAAAAACAAAAGCAGGAAAATAACTGTTTTCACAGAGGCAGAGTTAATATTAACAATTAGAAACATGGCTTTTTGTATTCAGTGGTTTTATCTTGAACAACCTTGATATTTCTTTTATACAACCCATGGAATCCTTTGAAAACATGATTTGCCCTCTAAGTAAGAGTAAGGCTTAAAAACATAGACAAGTCCACATCAGCAGTTCAAAAGCCAAATGCCAAATACAAGGAGCCCCCTATGTATTACCATGTTAAAAATTGCTTTTAACCCAATCTCATAAGGGTGATCCATGACTTTTGAGTGCTTTAAACCAGGATGGGAGAGATTCCAGGCAACCAAATGTGAGCAGCATTAATAGAAATTACATTTGAAAATTCGTCTTTTTCAAACACAAAGGAGCAAAAATGTATCTGCAAAAGAAATGTTGAGTTGGTTAGAGATGATTCCGTAGGAGTGATGCCCAGCAATTAATAAAAATACACTTCACAGAAAACAGAGACTGGTAATGTATGTTTACTTTGATTTCAGTGTATTTTATTCAGAGCGTGGAGGAGACTCCCCATAATTAAAAGGCTTTGAAGAATAGTGTGTGTTGCTATATTACACAGAAGAAAATAGAGGAAAGGCCTCTTTTAATGTACAATAATTTTACTACCAAAGGTAAAACAAAGACCATCAGTGTATAAATAAGGCTTCTTCCAACCTGAGTAGGTTCTCTCCTCATTTGAATAGGTTTCCCCATGCAGCTGAAGTATATTCCCAAGCAAAGTTCTGGTGGGGTTTCTCTTTTCAAAAGCTGGCAATGTTTAGCTAGATGCCTCTGCTATCTCACATTTCTTTCTCAACAATGTGAGCCTATCCCTTATCTTTGGTCAGATATTCAAGTACTAACATGTTTTACAGGCCTTTGTGGAAATAAAAGAACAGAAGAAGTAGTATATTAACCAGCCTAGCTCCAGAAGCACATCACACAAATTTATGTCTCCTTTCTCTCTAAGAATAGATGAAGTATGAGTTGGGGGCATATGAAAAACAAACAAAAACAAATGCAAATACACACCCCTCCAAATTAAAAAAAACCCCAACAAACCCCAGAACTCCCCTCCCCTCTCTTTCTTAGTATTGCTTACCTTAAAGCCAGAATTCAGCTTTTACTGGGAGCTGGTCATACCAGATCATGCCTGCATGGCTCATCTGAATTGGGCCCATACTTCCTCCTGTAGACAGGTCTGGCAAGAATAGAGATAAAATTTCCATTATTATATTGGCTTCAGTCTTTGGAAGCAAAGATTAAAACAGACTTTTTTTTCCTACAGAGCACCAGTCTTCATATCACCCTTCCTATCTCTTGAATGCTGAATTTGGCTTCTCTTTTGCATTTGTATTCCTTGAGTGCCCATGTGTTTTTCCCCTGAACTCAACTCATTTATACCAGAACACTATTTTCAAAGACATATGTCTATTCAATGTTAATGAAGCTTCTCTGGAGTTGCATAAGTGCCACTTATAAACAAATTTGGCTAATAATCTATCACTAGGATTAATTTTATCCTTTGAAATACCTACGGTAATTTACTATTGACCAGTAAGTCAGAGGTGGACAAATAATTAAGTGCTTGCAAATAGGCAACTGAACAACTGAAAACAGGAACAAATGAGAAAGTAGCAAAGGCACAAACAATGTCTATCTCTCAACAGTTCTCTCTTTCCACTCTCCTATGTCATGACTTTTAGACCATGTCATCCCAGCTTCTTCATGAATACAAGACACAACTGCTGCACTAGTTCAGCAAACACTCCAGTCAATATGACCCCCATGATACCTAGAGGTAATGTGTCTGATGGATATGAAACTGTTGCATGCCTAAAAAAAAATCCAAATCTATTCATTATGGCTGGGACATCCAGTTGTTATTGTCTGTTATTCCCACTCTTGGGCTGGTTGCTCCTGATTTTTGTTGGTGATGGGACATTCTTAAGGGCGCCATTCTCTTTGAGCTCATAGTTCACACTGATCATTGGTAGGGAGCAATAGTCTCACCCAGTGGCTGCTATTATGTCACAATATCCTTCATAATTTAGGTGCAAAAAGAAATAGATTTCACTGCAGCAAGACTTGAAATGTTTGTTTCCTTTAGGCATGTTCTCACTAGTTTAAATGTTCTCTTTACTGCAACCGACTATGGTAAGTTACTGCTCATCATAGTCACCTCATATTTCATCTACCAATTGCAGGCCTGCAAGATGCTGCAGCATATCTGATGTTTGTTAGAAATATCTCTGTAGAATCAGACAATTTTATGGTCCTATTTTCTCTCATTTATTTCAGGGGAAGGTGTTTTCAAATGCCTCTGGTCCTCAGAAGTCAATCAACGTGCTCTCAAACTTGATCTCTGAACTCTGAATATCATAAGAAAATATATTTTCACGGAATCTGACAGTCTTTGGCTTTTATCCATATGCTGATGAATTAGAGGAAGCTGAATTATTCTTCTGAGCTCTTATGGATGATGTGTAGAGCTCTTTCTACTGTGATCCATCTAGTCCATATGGTACTAAATCGCCAAACAGAAAACAACAAGTAACAGGCACAATCTGAGCAGTGCACTGCATTGCAGACCTCAGGCACCGCAGGGGCTCCAGACTTTCTCCAGACAGAAAGAAATGTCCTTTGCAAGTCATTGTAGAAAACCAGTTACCAGTGCTCCTTTTGTACCTAGTTTATTTATTGCACATTGGATATGCAGCCACAACAAGCAGGACATACAAGCAATATTTTCTCTGCTTTTTCCAGAATCCAGCTTAGTTCATTGAGATTTGAGGAGACTTCTCACTGAGATGTTAACAGGCAGTGAAGTCTGTCTGATGAAGGTTTGCTACTAGATAAGATTCAGATTGGAAAAAGAGTTCCATCCTTTGTCACCCACGGGGAAACTCATGGGCTCCTTTTGCGGTCAGCATCCCAAAATCCTTGAGGAATGGCTTCAGCATGTGAAACAAGGCAGCAATCCCAGCCACCACTCTGTGTAGACTTTTAAAATGCACACACAATGACTTCAGTTCTCTGCGTAATTCAAAAAGTTTCATGACTTCTACATCCACATTTAAATCACTGAAATCTGTATGTTACGAGAAATAACTTCCTTGGCCTCACCATTGCTTTAGATTTCTAGACCACAGTGAGGGCTGAGCAGGTCTGCAGGACTCATCCTGCCTTGGAGGCAAAGCACCATACTCAAGGAAGATCCTACAGATGGAGATGAGTCCCTTTCACATGCCTTATAACTGAATTTTACTTGTGCTTCCACTGCAGGGAAGACATGAATTCAGGTGAAATGCTATTAGAATACCTCACAGTTATCACAAAGCTGTGCATATTTAAAAAATAAGCCTTTGCTCACATTTTTTTAAAAAATCTAAGAGCACTAATAATGTAACAATAGAATCAAGTAATGTTCCTGTATTAGACATTTGTTTAATGGCCATTCATATGAAGAGATGTATCAAATGTGGAATGAAACAGTCAAACAAGTCAAGCCTAGGACTTCAGTTTAGTCTGGACAATTATTCACCACTCATTCATTACGTGTCATCTGGTGATGAAGAAAGATGAAGTGCCTCGGGATATACGAGGGATGTGTTTGACTGCATGTAATCACGTATTTGCAGCGCTTAGTTACGAGCAGAAGTCCAGAGCACCCTGATGGGGAAAGTTGTCGGCGTTTTGGAGCAGCAGCAGCAGCAAGACCTGGGACAGAAATAAGGAGGGAAATAATGAGCAACAGCAGAGCAACCGCAATGGTCACGCTGAGCAGTGTTGCAGAAAGCAATGGCACATGTTGCATGGGCTTAGCTCAAAAGTAACCCTGGAAAGGCAGTCTCAGTGACAAGGGCTCTATGAGGATGGTGAATACCTTGTCTGCTAGTAACAGACCAGAAACATGTTGCAATATAAAGAGAGAAAGAGAAATATGCTACAGCTTGATATTTCTTTGGAGAAATAAACTACGAGACCAATGTGCATGGCCTCGTTTGAACGTCATCTCTGTTTCCATCAAGAAGGGTAGTCCCAGATGACTACAAGCGTTCACTAATACACCCAGTAGTTTAAACCCTAACCCTAAACATAGCTGAGGACAAACAGCATGTCTGTAGTACAGTAATGAATTTTGAACATACTGGTGTTATTTCACATACCATCTGCAACCACAGTAAAGGACAGTATTTTCCTTAGAGGAAACAGAGAGCAGTGACAAGCTTCCAGCAGCTTTAGAAGCCTGTGACACCACGGCTAATCTTATCTTTGCTACTTGGAGCTTAGACACGTGCCTTTGATGTGTGCTATTGTCCAAGGTACTATAGGTCACGGATTGAATTTCTGTTATTGCTGTTTTATTTCATTGAAAGACTCACTCAAATAACCTGTGGCTTACGAGCATATTGCCCACAGAAAGTGCTGACTGCAGAAAATTAAAAAACTGAAAACTGAAGCTGACAGGTCAAAATCCAACGTTAATCCGCCTTTGGTTGTTTAGTGCTATTGGCAGGAAAAGGGCCTTTACCTGAGGCTGTCTTGTTAATTTTACAGGCAGGAACATCCCATGAAACAATGCTTCTGTAGGGAATAGTTCGTTCTGTTTCAGTTGGTAACTTGTTACCAACTGTAGTTTTGTTGAGACCTGTGTGAAGATATTTTTATTTCAGGGAAGTACTGGGTCTCTGGTGACAGGGCTCCTATCCAGCCACTGGGGGATTTTTTTTCCTGGAGTAGTTCATGTTTCCCTTTCCTCAGGTTTGAGATGGCCAGGCTCAGGAAATGGCTGATGCTCTCCTTCTCTGAGTAGTCTTCCACTTCCCACACTGCTCTTTGCAATGGTGTCCATCAGGAATTCTGATATGCCACGGGCTGAGCTGCTGTAGCACAGTCAGGGCATTAAGGGTTGCTGCTTCCTCCTCATGCAGGGAGCTGGGCTGTTTCCTGGTTGGACTCGGAACTGGGGACAAAGCAGCACAAAAGGCTGGGTTCCGTCTCAGTAATGATTAACTTGAATATCCCTGTCAATGCTAACCAGAGTTTTAACTGAATTCAGATAATAACAACATCCTTATCTCTGGCTAGGTATGTTTTTCAACAGATTCTTCCATGGGTTCACTGACCGGGAGGTGCCTTTCAGCTCACGGGACAGCACAGGCACTTTCTACTTTTGCTGCCATTAATGTTTAGTACAACTCATCCACTTCTGAAAATAGTGTCGGGGGACATACACGGATAACTTCCTATCCACTTTTAATTTACTACATCGAGCTTCATCATGTCAAGCCATGCCCACAGTAACCTTTCCTGAGTTAATTGAAAATTAGGGCAATGAAAAAAATGGCAATTTCAGAAAGGCAGACTGGTATAATTCTGCTGTGGGACTGTACAATTTTTGGCCTTGTAATTAAAAAGCAATTACTTTGGCACTGACACAATTTGTCATGCTGTGCATCTCCAGATCAAAATCAGTCATTTCTCAATACATTATCCCTTCCAATTTAAGATAATCTTGTGAGACTGTGAACACAGGCAGTACATGCCCAAACATGGAATATTAAGTGATTTTCCTCATTTTCTTTGAAATGTTGATGATCTTGTTTTGATTTCAGTGTTCAGTTATATCCCACAGCCTTCCATCTAGTTTACTTTTGGGCATATATTTTACTAGAGGACTGATTAGAAACTAGGGATAAACAGGAAAACCTAGTGAAATTATGGCCAGATGGAACATATGTGGCACGTGAGCAGGGTTGGGGAGTTAAGGGAGCTACAGAGTCTACAGCTATTTCTGTGCTTAAATTCAGTATTCAGATTAGGAAATAACTCAGACATCTGTAAAGAGGTCTTTAACTTGCCAGGATTCTTGTTTTCCTCTTGGTAAATTGAGATAGAGATATGTTGAGAGATTTCTGGCTTTCAGGAAAGCTAATAAGTAAAGCTGGATACACATAATTTGTACTTGTAGGTATATTATTATCTTGAGATTATTTTTCTCAAGATAGTTGGCATGATAAAATGTCTGGGTTAGGAAAAAAAGATCAACTAGTTACAGTTCTGTTAAACCAGAATGTTTGGGCTAATAATTAAAGGGAAAGGTTATTTTGTAATCAATTAACCATGGCCAAATGATAAGAAAGTATTCTGGAGTAAGTTTGAAAAAAATCTTGCCCATTGAAATGTGTTCACTGATGCCATGACGTTACATTCTGAAAAATTACGTGTGAAATTTTTACAAGAACAAATTGTTAGACTCTAAATATAGAATCATAGTATGAATTAGAGAATGGCCTGAGATGGAAGAGACTTTAAAGATCATCTACTTTCAACTCCCACGCTGTGGGCAGGGACACCTTTCACTACACCAGGTTGCTGAGAGCTTCATCCAACCTCACCAATTGTTACGATTATAGACAAACTATAAATTAATTTCCAGGCACTCCAGTAATGGTGCCAGGTAATTACTGGAACAACTGTGATGAAAAGAGTGGATGCTTCATGGCCTCGTGCTATCAGAGAGCACAAGGCTTTCTTTATAAAGGTCGTGTTAGCCTAAAGAATGGTTTGAGGACACAGTAGAGGCATGACATGAGAAGAAACTAAAAGGCTGCAGGATTCATAAAATCAGATTAGATATTATGATAACCCTTGGGATCTTTGAATTGAATAATGTCAGCAAATGGTGAACTGCAAAGTAGTGGGGGAATCACTGTATTTTTAGTATAAGAGAAAAGCTATTATCCTTATTAAAATTTTGTTAATTTCTATAATTTATGTGTGTCTTGACCACTTAGTCTTTTCTTAATGTTTTCCTCCTGTAAAGCAAAACACAAACCAGCCACATACTGATGTTGAGCGTCTTGGGCAAGAAAATCTTGGCACTTTCTGGTCACCTAGTGTTGTATGTAGCATATTATAGCACAGTTATGGCTCTGCTTAAGGCCTCATCATCAAAAAGTTTATAATCTATCCCAATGCAGCTCCAATTAACTAGTGAATTATGAATTATGTTCTCGGACCAACAGGGAACGTAATTTTGTGGATGTTCTCAGACAAAGAGCTTTTTGTTCATTCCCCAAAAGTTCAGGCCTCAGCTGCAGAGGTCCCAGGTCAAACTGCAGGGCAGTGCTATTGATTTGACTGGTATTTCAAGAAGAATAGAAATGGAAAAATGTTTTTCCCCGGAGTTGGCCACAGTCCTGTGCAGACCATCAGTATAACTCTCCTCTCTGACTAATTTCTAGATTTTCAGTTTGAATGAGAGAATCCCCTACCCCACATTTAAGCTACCCTTTAAAGCTGTTTAAGGTGGAAATAAAATTTTCACCTGTTGCATTTTTACTCCACTGGGTTTTGGGAAAGAAATGGTAAGATTATTTCCCACGGTAACATTAGGCAATTTTGTCTGTACTTTGTAGTCGAAAGTCTAAGCAAGTATGGTATATGCACAAAAAAAACCCCCTAAAGCAAGCAAATATGATCTCAGTCTTGGAAATTCAGGCAGACAACAGAAAACAACATGGGAACTAGTCAGCAGATTAATAACAATTTTTTTTCTCTAGCAGAATGCAGATTTTCTAATTGACTGCATTTGATATGCTTGAAAGACTTAATAGTCACACAGTCAGTTCCTGAAATAGTCAGCAAATTTTATAATTCTGACTTTAGATACTCAGAAAATGGATTGTGAAATTATGATTTTTAAATACAGTCTCCTATACCAAGGTATCGTGGGTCTTGCCCCTCCATCAACATTGATTGGCAGCTCATTAATATGCAAATTTACCCCGCGCCCTCACACGGCCCCTCAGCACTCCGGCGCTGTTTCGGCACCGCATTGCTGTGTGTCGGTGTTTGTGTCGGGGCTTCCTGGTGCCTGCAGCCACCCCACACCAGGAAAAAACCTCTTTTCTGCTTGGCCGGGGACACGGGTGTGGGAAGCTGCCTGCGCCGCTGTCCCGGCGGACCTGAGGGGAGCGAGCGGAGAGATGGCGTGGCCCCAAGATGAAGAGGGGCGGGGAGACTAGGGCTGAGGGCGGTGGGGGGCGGGTCTGGCACGGCCTGGAGCAGAGGGGCAGAGCAGGGCCCGCCACGGGCAGAGCAATGCGCCCATGGTCCGTGTGGCACAGTGTTGGGGTTGATTTGCATATTCATGACTGCCTAATTTGAATATTCATGCATGTCAGGTCGCGCATGCACAGTCCCAAAACGGGTCTCCTTAATCTCTGAAGAAATCACACCGCTAAGATGTGAAGCCGCAATATGGGGGGTGCGAAGTGGAAGAGGGTTGACTGTGTTTTGCAAAAACCTTTCATATATTGTATGTGAGAGGATGTTTAGATGTCCTTTTCTGTTTTAGAATATGTCTCACAGGGAAGTATGTTTGAGATTGATTTTATGCAGGTTTAGCAACCTGGAAGCTAATTTTATAAATTTGAGCTAATAATCTAGGCATCTTTCATGGCGAGTGAAGCGAAATAAGGAGGTTTTGTTGGAGCACAGGTCACCCCTACTGTCCTACTCTCGCTATTGCAGAGCAGGATAACTGCCTTCAAGAGGTATCTGGTTTGTCCCTTTGACTATAGAGAAAGTCAAGTGGCTAATCTTAAATAACATGAATCCTGTCTAAAGTATTTAGTATGTATTTTAACCCTCTCTGCTCTACTTTTCCAAAAAAAGTTAGATATAAGACTTCTTTTAACTTTCCCCAAGCAAGGGAAAAAATTATTATCCCGGACCATTTTCCTTTTTTGGCTCATCAGTAATTTCATGAAACACTTCTGTAGGTGAAGCAGAGGAATACTGCTGCAAGATAAAGGAGCATATTGGAAAGGAAACTGCTTAAGCCTGCACAGCTCTCTCTGGCTCTGTAAATGCCGAATTCAGCCCTTTGGCTTTGAGGACAGGTGGACCTATACCCCACGGTCATAAGTATGTAGTTAGTATGGTCATTATGATCCAATCACATAGCTAGATCTTTTATATATCTACTTATTCTGCAACTGCAGCCCCTGTTGCATGTACTGCAGTTTGGCTTCTGCCACTCAGCTGTACTGTTGTGGGTTTTTTTAATCTTTTCATCATCCTTCATCTTTACATGCAAAACATTTTCTTTGGCTTAGCCAGCCCATTACTCTTTTCAAGGTATTTAATAGAAAGGATCAGGCTCTCAGTACATCTAATTGTTGTCTGAAGCCTGTAAATGATATTGCTGTTAAGAGAGGGTTTCTGAGATACAGCTGCTATGTCATTTCCATCCTAAACCACTTGCTATTGCCAGTGTCCAGGGGGACCCAGACCCACTGCACAATATGGTGTCAATACACATAAAACCAAAATCAAACCTCGTTCCCCAAAGACTTTTCCCCAAAGATTAGATGACAATGATCAAGGACAGGCTGGATGGAGCTTTGAGCACCCTAGTCTAGTGGAAAGTGTTCCTGCCCATGGCAAGGTGGTTGGAACTACATGATCTTTAAGGTTCCTTCCAACCCAAACCGTTCTATAATTATATGTAATCAAATATAAGGCAAGCGACGGCTATGAGGGAGAACATCATCATCATCATGGCTAATCTTTGCAAACAAAGATACAGGAAGGGCTCTACCTACGCTTGCTACAAACACACCTCAGGGAGAACAAATCTTTCTCTATTTCATTTGATACCCAATGTCATAAGTTTCACAATTGCAGGCTCTTGTCAGGTTAAGTGCATCAAAGACTGTGGAAGCAGAAGTGCTGTTGCAATAGGGTGACAGGAATAGCCCTCCCAGTGATGCGTGGCTCTGGGAGTGTGTAACATTGATGGCACCTTATCACACAGCAACTCAGATTCCTCTCGTGTTTCTGGGCAGGCTCTTTGGCAGTGTTTGCTGTGGGCCTGGGGCACAAACCAGTCCATTTATCTTGAACAAATTATGGCAGAGTTAGTTTTGTCAGACTGAAAGCCTATTTTTAAAACCCAACCTTTTTTCAAACTGTATTAAGAAACATTACTTCCACCTAATGAGAAAAATATATCGATTATTTTTCCTTTTATTTAGTTTTCTGTAAATTTGGGACACTTTCTATTGGCTTGGGAGGCTTTTTGGTTTATAAATTTTAAGCAAAGCGGTAGGATTTGGAAATAAATGTGGTTGGTAGGTCATGCCTGCACTGCATTTCAAATGCGTGATCATGCATAATAAAAATATTTGTTGGAAAAGAGCTTGCTCAGGTTCTGCCATATATGTAATCTGAGCAGCACAGGCTTGCCAGCTGCCTGTGTTACAGAGCCTTCACTTACCCCAGCACAGTTGCCTGTATTAAGTGTGCACCTCAGCTTCCAAAAACCCAGTTTGTTTCTTAGCATCTTACTACTTAACCACTGCTAAAAACAATCATCTTTATTAACATATTTATATATGTATGTGTATATATATATATAAATGTCTGTGTTCTTGATAAGGACTCAGGGTGTTTCACTTCCAGCCACCTTCAAAGACAATGACTTCTCTGTATCAGATGGAGAGTTCAGCTTAGGGAGGATGCGCTCTGTGATCTTTCTCTCCTTTCCTGGGCAAGTATTAAGTAGTGTTTCATATGCTGAATGAACTTCTGAGTTATTTTTTGGAAGTGGTTTATTTTGATCTTCTGAGAATCAATCTTTCTTAACTTTCTGAGGTTTCATAGAATGAGGAACTGAATTAGCAACATTTGCCATCAGCAGTTTTATTACAGATCTTGATTTTACAGTCAACATTTTATATAACAACAGAAGAGGTACAAAAGTGAGCACGAAGACAAAAACTCTTGAAGACATCTACTTGAAAATACTGGTATGTGTTTGTGTTGATACCTCTAGGTAGTTATGTAACAGAGTGCAACTAAAAAGACATCTCACTTAATGTAAAAATTACAGGTGAGGTCTAGAGTGTGGTCCAGCCATGCTCAGTGCAGCCTTCTACTGCTATTGCGGGGAAGAGGTTTATGTAGAGATGCTCAAAACTACACCAGCTTGTGTAGCTCCAGAAGCACACTTTGCACTCTGGGTAGACACTAAAATATAAGGTATTATACCCTCCTGCCTGTGCAATCATGGAAACTTTAGTCTGCCTAATGGATTGGCAACTGCTGGTTACACTGGCACCTCAGCACCTTGGAGTATCTCTGTAGTAAAAGCTCCATTCTCTTAGTGTCAATGGCACTGCACAAAGGCACTGCAACTGCAGCCACAAGCAGGCCTCAGATACTTGTTTTGTTATAAACAAATGCATTTGACTGTGCATATCAGATCAGAGAAATAGAAACCGAAGGAAATCAATGAAACCTGCTGTTTTGGTGTACTACAGCATGTACAGCTTGTGCATTACAGTATATACTGCAAGGCATCACCTTTCACCTCAGAAACTGAGGTCAAGAGAGACTCCTTATCGTGGCAACTGTTTGATGTTTGTTTCTATTTCAGTGGATGGCCAAGTTGTGGCCTGAGGGACCTTTTATTAAAGTTAGAAGGCTTTGCACTTACTGCTAAATTAAGAACAAAATGTAATGTGATCTGCAGTGGCGTTTCCAGTAGGATTTTAATGGGGCTTATCTGAGTCAGTCTATTTTCTCTCCCAGCTACACACTCAGCAGTTCTTACAGATGCTGGCAACCTTTTGAGTGGTTTCTGGTCTTGGCTCAGCTCAGAACAGCTGTCTCCCCACCAGCAGCTTACTGTGATACCCATTAAAAGGTAAGAACCACTCTGGCTCTTCCATTGCTTGCTTCACCTGCTCAGAGTCCCTGGGAGAAACGTGAGTAATATCATGTGACACTGGGCAATGTTCCCCTCTGGGGAATGTTGCATCAGGGTATGTGTAACATGCCCTGGTCATTTCCCACCCAGCTCTCCAGCAGGGAGAAAGCTGAGTGCTGCTCTGGGCAAGTTCTGCCTGTCCTGGAAAGTCTCTTTCTTCTCTGTGGGTGCTCCAGGGAATCCCTGCTCTCTGCCTCTGGGGAGCCGCACGGGAGGGAGCAAACCAGGGCAAAGCATCTGCCCTCAACTGCTGAACATGGTCCCAGCCCTTCTGAAACAGTACATTTGAATGCATGTGTGTACAGTATCACACCTCAAGCATCACCTCCTCCTATCTGCCTGTTAGTAGCACAGCAAGGATTTCTGGTTATGGGCTCGGTACACACCATGCTACTATTTATCGCTCTAAGCTACTTAGCCGCATCTTTTCCAGCTTTACACACAAATGATGAAATTCCTCAGCAGTGTGGAGGCCCTGTCTCAGGGAACTGCCGTGCTGTTGGTGCAAAGTCTGCAGTCTGGGTGGTCAGGGTTGTGCACACACTGAAGGAGCTGAACTGGCCTGAGATAAGACACAAAACCAAACAAATATTTAGTGATCGCTCTGCAAGTACAACCAAATAACTTCACAGTTACTAAATGTAGTGTGAAAGTCAAAGTGCACGTTACACCTGTGCTTATCAAGCAGACGGCTTTTCTTAGGGTAATTCTTTTTGATCTTGCTGCAAAAAGGTAACTTTGGTGTTTATTTGTATGTAACAAGGAGGAAACCTGCCTGCTAGATTCGAATTGTATTTTAGGTAACAGCCTAGTCAGATGAAAATCAGGAGGCTGGGTTGGTCCTTCCCTGAAGGCAACTGAACATGCTCAGTGGGAAGTGCAGAAGAGAGAGCAATCCCCAGACCCAGCCAACACCGGGGCTGCAGCCCAACTGGAAACTCCTGAGAAGGACACAGCCACATGGGAGGGATGTCACGGCAATAAGGGGGAAGTCTGCTTTTGCTTGTTGTAAACATACATAAGACATAGATGCAGTATGTACTAATTTTAAGTTACAAAGCTGTCACCAAGAAGAGTGAGTAATTACCTGTAATCGTCTTCACAGATGATCTTAAAGTTTCGCCTTTCTAACGTGCTTTTTAACATCATAATGGAATGTCCTGAGCAGGATTCACTGCAAAGAGAAGATTTCTGTTACCTGTGTTCCTAGTGTGTACAAAACGTTAAGCTAAATTCCACACCATGTCGCTGCTTTATTACATTTATTATTCTTTGTTGAAGACCGATGGGTTTGCTAGAGCTTTGGTTACCACTGGGCCTTTGCTGATGAAAACTATGTGATGTTCAGCTGTGAATCTTGCACAAAAACTGTGCAGGAAAACATCTGGGGGGAATAACTCAGTTCCAGTCACAGCTCAGTGTGTTTCACAACTGCTCCATCCACAGGAGCACAAGGCTCATTCAAATCTGTGGGAGGACAAAATGATCAAGTCCTCTGAGTGATAAGGCCAATCATAAACACCAGCAGCGAAGTCCCCAGCGAGACAGGAGGAAACAGCTAGAAAATATGGGAGGAAGCAGGCTATGAGCATTGTCTGTCTGCTTTGCTCAGTCTGTGGTTGCTGCTGTTCTGACAAGAGACTGTTTCAACCAGTTTTGCACTAGCAGGAGCCCTAACTTGTGTATTTCTTTCTACACTTAATTTGCTTGAAACAGCTTAAGGGCCCCCAAAGCTGTACTGAGAGGATTGACAAATGTCACAGGCACAGAGACACTGCCAAACACTGGTTTCCTCAGGGTAAAAATCATCCCCTTATCCAGAGTATAGGACACACTTCAGGGCAGCAATATAATATTGAAGCAAAGCCTGTTTCTAAAATATGACATTAGCAGAAAGCACAGCCAACTTTTTTTTTGGTTCACTAGATTTGCCAGGTTAAAAGTGGTTCAACACGGAATGCAAATCGGAAGATAAAAGAAATACAGAATCACAGAATCAGTAAGGTTGGAAAAGACCATAGAGGTCATCAGGTCCAACCTATCACCTATTACCTAACTAATGTAGTAGATCTGCAAACGAACCTGACTGGGATGAAAAAGCCTTTGCAGACAGGTTTAGATGGGATTTGAGGTCACTGTTCTGGTATCAGTAATTTCATCGTAAGCATTTAAACTACATATTTGTTATTAAAAAAAATCACAAACATGTAAGTTGGCAGGGACCACTTGAGATCATCAAATTACTTGAACCTATCAGCTAGAGCAGCTGCTCAGGACCCAGTTAGGTTTTGAGTACGTCCACAGATGGAGACTCTACAGTGTCTCTGAGAAACTTGTTCCAGCATTCAAAATTAGTTTCTCAAAAATGACTGCTCTCAGCATAATTATACTATGTATTAATTTACACAAACATATTTTCCAGCTGTTCACCCTTGCAAATGTGGCCTGCTCTCTGCCTTTAGTGCTGCACCCATAGCAAAGATCTGCAGGGCTCAGTGTGATTGAAAGGAATTTAAAGATCATGGGACCTCTTGAAAGCCAGGAAAATGTCATTGTGTCTTAGCTACAACTCTTCAGCATACCTACAAAAAACCCCAAAGAAAACAACAGTACAAACATTATTCTTTCCAGTAAAGCAAGCAGTTTAGGAGGCTGGATGTAGAGCAGGTTCCTTGAGTTTCAGACAGTGTCACTGTCAGACCTGGGCTGTGCTCTCTGCCTTCCACATGCTGCTCATCCTTGTGTGACTTACCTTTGAGGTCCACCGATGTCATGCATAAGCCAAATGTGAACTTCAGAGACTTTATCTGGGTTTAGGTTATAGATCTCAATGCTTCCAAAGATGCTGCAAGAACGGGACATTCTTAGTTATCTGAGAATGATGTACAGAGTATGCTCCCCAAATAATCAGCTCTACAACAGCTAATGTCTTAGACCCCCACATGAGTATATCAAAATCCACAGAAATATGGATGGTCACAGTCTGAGTGAATACCTGCTGCTTCTGAAAGCTCCAGCTTCTACTGATCCGTTGAGCATCACCTGAACCACACCACATGCTGCTTCTGCAAACTGAAAAAAAACTAATGGACATTATACTCTGACACTACAGGCAGTGCCAAATCTGACTAAGGGCTGGTAGAATTCACTGTAACTTTGCTGATGTCATCAGACCTGTCTAACAGAAATAGAGGGACTGTCCAGGAACAAGTTTAAGGACACACAAACCATCATGTATTCACCTGCTTGTGACTCATGCTCTGTGCTCTTTTGTGGCTTGTGATTTTTCTCCCTGGATATTTTAGCAAAGCTCATCACTGAGTTTCGTTTGATTGGATTTTTATCTCACTCTATTGTATAATCACTGCTCTTTTATTCTTTAAAACTCATGTCCAAATATTTAAAGACTACTAAAGTCTGTGAAATACCTACTCTAGATATATAATCCATTGGTAAGACAGAGAATTTTTTGGAAGCTTGATCAGGTGACTGCATTTATCAGATTATCCAAGTCCTCTCAAACACAGATCTTGAGAGCTGCGAAGTTGCAGGAAAGTTTCATTATCCAAAACTTTATAATCTAGTAAGCATAAGTTTTGGTAGATCTTAAATTTAATTCAGTTAGGAGGCCTGCACTTGAGCAAACCTGACTCTCTAAGGTAGTTTTATCCCTTCCAGACTCTGGAACTGGGAAAGGTTAATGAGAACATAAAAACTGTTCTGACACTGGAAAAACAGTGTACAGTAGTTTTCCCACAAAACAATTACTTTGTTTACAGTGAGTAGACTTTTTTCTTCCCTACAGCAGAGCTGAAGCAAACAGGAATGCTTGTTTTCCACCTGGCCAGAATCTATTAATAGTCATACCCAGGCTGAAGTCTTCAGAGACATGTAAAATTAAAGTGATGCAGGACATCAGCTTTTCTCTGGCAGTTTTTTTTCCTGTAAAGTGCTGATTCCACAAAGCCAGACTAATTGCTTAATGGGGACTAGCAGGATCTCATCCATGTGACAGGAGCTGGCATGTGCATATGTGTGGGGACACCACAGGGACCTTGGAAACAAATTTCCGAAGCCATGATTTTTAGGACCCCAAATTAAAGCTCTTGTGAACCTCTACAATTCCATGTTTTAAATCCAATCTGCAAACTCACATTTTTTTTTGGCAGTGTCAGGAACTTAATGCCTTTCAACACTCTTGAAGCCGTGGAGATTTATTCTAGATCTTACCATCTTGGATGCCCTTTTCCAGAACACGGAGCTGGGGTTGCTCTCACATTCACTTCGTTTTGGACAAGATTCGTAGTTGATTCCTGAGAAGAAATAGGTTTACAAAATTACTAAGGTTATAATGAATATTGTTGCAATGCTTCTGTGACTTTGCAAACTGATTAACAGTGGCAAAAAGATCTGCCTACGACCAAAGCAAGAAGGCTGCATGAGGAAAGGGTTCTAAGAGGAAATGGAATTTGCATATGTTCAAAGGTCTTCCCATTTCACACTCTTTTCAGGGGGGGAGCTGAACACTCCATATTACAAATAAGTCTTAAAAAAATTGGAAAGGGAAAACACATAGTCCCAAATGTGAGAAACAGCTGAGCTCTTGACAAATACTGATTACAATGGAAAAATAAACTTTGCCCAACATTTATGATAATTCATCCCAGTTTCAAGTTACTACCCTTAGGAACCTGGGGCTAACAGCCCCAGGGAACCTTCAAACTGCCCCAACATTTTAACTGGCCTATGGCCAGCTGCTTTTGGAATGATGTTCCTGTGTTGCAATTTGTCCCCTAGAAGTCAAAGGGAGGAAACAAGCAAACTAGATAAAGAGGGCTAGATGTGACCAATAGTCCAAGAAGCAACTCGGTATTAAAGTAACATCCAAAGTTGTGTTTTTTAAATTAACCTGAGAAATAAGTATTATTTTCAGTCTTCCATAACATGGGGCAGGAATACAGTTAGGGTTTTAAACTAAATCACTAGAAAATAATGTGAAAAGGATTCTGTTTAGGTCTAGACATACAAGAGAACATCTGTAATTCCAGTGTTTGTATTTGTTTTACAAAAAATAGGACTATTACCTGGGGCAGAAGGGTCTCCACACCATGAAATCCTATCAGCCATATAACCCAACAAGGTATCCTCCAAGGTAAGGAAATTTTGATTGGATTTTGTGTAACGATGAACGAGGTCATTTGTCTTGCTCCAAAACAGCGACTGTGAAATAAGATACAATGTCTGATGAGTGATAATTATACCACAGCTGGTCAGAAGAGTTTCCTGGAGAAAACCAAAGAAGTTCATGATAATGAAGGAGTTTTAGTTTTATTGAAATATGTTAAGTTCACCTTAGTGGGTCAGTTCTTATTGATGCAGCCCACGTTCCCATTTCCAGAATATTTTTGGGTGGGTTTTTTTTTTTCTGGAAATGGACATGTTCATCTTATGAAGCATTTTGAAATAAAGTGAAAGGTTTTGATTAGTTCTCCTAGGGCATATACCCAAATTCTTGTTTGCTTTTGAGCTGCACATGGAACAGCAGCCTTTTGGAAGCAGTATTTCTCTAAGCACAATTGCATCCTCCCTCCAGAGAGGGATGTCTGGGGAACAGGGACATCTCTGTCACTTCACCAGGATACCAGGATGGCCCTGGTACTGGCCTGAGGCAAACCTTACACAGGGATGATTCCCAGTCAGAGTATGGACACGGTTACTGGGCTCCAGAGGTGATAACTGCAGAACTTTTGCAAGAAGTGCAAAAGAAAAATATCATCCTCATCGACCTCCAGACCCTCACCATCCTTACGGATGAGATCCCATCACTCAGAGCACAGCACAGACCTGCCATCCCACCACAACCCTGGTTTTTCCAGCCCACCATGTATCGTGCTGTTACCTTGTTACAGGGTATAGGATGACTTGCTAACTCCATTAAAGGCTGATAATCTTCTGCTGTGATATTACAGGGATTCTTGTAAATGAACGCATTTTTTAATGATTCCCATATTTTTAAGCAATCCTTATCTCTGCCGAAAGATTAAAACATAGTTAATTAATACTGCTGAGTATTTGTGTCTGTGAAAGGTTGACCTTCTGTTAGAGTCAGGCATCATGGATCAGATATTAAAATAATTCCAAATATGCTCAGGCAACAAACATCCTATCCATTAAAAAATCAGAGTATCGCCAGCAAATTGAGCATAAACTGAGGAATGAACAGTTTCAAAATATCTTTCTTTCTTTCCTGTATTTCAAAACAGTTATTGCAATATAATACATTGAATGTCATTGATGTTTCCATCCCTTAAAAAGAACAATACTTATTTCACATAATCGAAAGATCAAATTTCTTGATTACTCATCCCAAATCATAAGTAATAAATCGGTTCTCAGACTGCAGCTTGTACATTTTAAAAGTATGGACAAAAGATACTGTCCCCTCAAGCACAACAAGCAAAAAAAATATGCCATATGTCTCCCTGCAGAGTGTTTGACCCTGCAGGTTCTAGCCCTTTTGCTCTCTCTGGCATTGAGTCAGAGGGATGCCACTAAACTAACACGTGGGAACTGCCTCATGCCACACGACTCTGTCACCTCACACTTGTTTCTTAAGATGCTGTTTTGTCAGCCCATGAAATAAAGCACTTCTCTGCTGACAGAAGGAGGGCTCCTTTTGTACTACCAAGACAAAATCTCTTGCACAGTGTGGGCAAGCAATCATATCTCTGTACTGGAGCAGTGCCACGATCCCTTCCTGGGGCTGCTGCATAAATAACATTTGGGAGGGCTCAGGACATTTGGCTTTCTTGTTCTTGAGGTAAGGAATTATATGCACTATTATAATTCGTAATTATTAGCTGTCTAGTATGTGGTTTCAAGGCTGCCCCCATGGGTGCACTTGGCTTTCTCTTCATTTCCCAGCGTTTCAGGTGCACATGGAAAACCTGCTGCTCACATTCCAGCAGTGATACTAATGCAGGGATTCTGTATCCTTCTCTTCCCCATTTTTATGTAAATTTAAAATCTGCCTCATCCTGCTGTCTGCATGTCTCCATGGAGCTCTTGTGACTGTCTTTGACTCATCCACTCTTTCTTCACTCTTTGCAATCACCTCCCAGTGTGTTCCCAATAAAAGCCACTTGAAGAATGGAGTTTGTCTTGTGTGGAGAAACTGATGCCTTCAGAGCCCTATAAAAATAGCATTGATTTATGGGTACTTGACACACAGCTGCAGGCTTTGTTACAGTTGGTACTCAGGTAACATGTAGGATGTGGAATCTGATTAATCTTAAAAATACGTAGTCCTAGGGGAATTAAGGAAAACAGTAGTAACTCATTGAAGATTTCCAAACACTTCCAAGTTAATCAGTTGTGTGGTCTTGTTCCTACTGCTGAACTTGATCATGATTTTGACTGAGTGTCTACTTGAGGATCAGAGGGAAAACTGGAACGCAGAGAGTTTTGGTGCTTGGGTCACGCCTAAACTGCAGAACCCAGCATGACTTGTCTACTCCTGGACATCTCCTCACCATCTGGACATGGATGTCTTCTTCTCTTCCTCAGTAAGTTCATGGAAAACAAACATCACACAAACTTGTCTCTCTGTATCCAGATGAAAGGGACAGCAGCTAACAGCACCACACACCAGAGGGGATTGCCTTTGTCAGACCCACTGAAGGGGCTTGGGGTAGTAGCACACCAGGAAGGACCAGGAAATCCACAGCAAGATGTGCCAGGCCTTTCTTACCTTCTGCCCTCATTTATGCAGTAACATATCTAACTTAGTGTTCCATATTGGAAGGCCATACCACCAAGACGATTATAGGACAGGTTTCTATGCTCCAGCTTCTTCCAGTCCTCCTCTGTGAAGGATCAGTGGTGGGTATTTTCTCATCTCACTCTTGGGGCAGTCAAGTGCATTTCACTGCAGAGCTCTGTCTGGGCTGCNACTTTTTCCAGTCCTCCTCTGTGAAGATCAGTGGTGGGTATTATCTCACTCTTGGGGCAGTCAAGTGCATTTCACTGCAGAGCTCTATCTGGGCTGCAGACATCTCACACACACACTGACCTCGATGACTTAATTTAGTGTATTGCCACTGTAAACTGCTTTACAGAGCCTGGGGGCAAGGACATGGCACATCAGCCTGGGGGCTGGAGTCCAAAGGCCACCTGAGGCAGCTCTAGCATATCCCAAATTTCCTTTCACATCATGCCAATTTGTTACAGGGGCAGCCCCAGCTCTGTCAGGGACCTCACGACAGTAAAGACGAATAACAAATTTACCTCAGGTCAGTAAAGATGAGTAACAACGATGATCTTTTTTTCAGTCACAGCCACTCTAGAAATAAGAAGCCAAACTGTGGATGCCGGAGGGAGCACAGGCATTGCTTTGCTCCTTCACTGTTGTGTCAGTGAGAATTTACACATTTTACTTAGCAGGATTTAACTTGAGTGTATTAAATTTTCTCCCGGAGGAAACTTTCTCTGGCGGCAAAGTGTAAATGAGACCACACTCCAAACTTTGGTACTTTATTTAGGGGCTAGGAAGTTGGACATACCTCTTCCTGCCAAAAAGGATTACAACAGAGCCACACTGAATCAGCCCAAAGAGACAGCTCCTGCTGATTGAGGGATGGCATTAAAGAATAGGCAGCTGTCCCCTTTGCTCTGCACAGTCAGTGGTATCATAAAGACAATTTGTAGGGCTTGACTGTAAGCAAGATATTTCTATGGCTCACACTTTCTAATCCATCAAATGATTTGTCCTCCTGGCAGGAGTCTTTTTTACCTTTTTTTTAAGCTACTCCTAAAACCTGTGACAGTGTAACAGGGACAACAGCCACAGATGACAGCTGGGTACCTGGTGATCTACCTGATGGCAAAGTTTGTAAGTTTGGCAGCAGAAGACAAAATGTTTTTCAGGGAACCATGAGAAACGTGGGGTTTTTATTTCCAAAGCAGAGAGGTAAGTGATAGACACACATGGCCGTAAGAGGCACAAAGCAACAACCACTCAGGGGATTCATGATCCTGCTGAGACAGATTGCTGAGGCAAAAACCCAAAGCATCACTCTTCTAGCCTTTCAAGACTGGCAAACTCAGCACTGGATGATGTGTGTCAATCTCACTAATATCTGAGAGAAGAGTCTTTATCCACAGTCCTGGCAGAGCTGAGTCAAATTCTATGTTTAATGTCACAGAAGCTGGTAGGGTTTATGGAGGAAGAAGCTCTTCTGCAGCTGGCAAGAAACGTGCTACTGTTAATTGTACCACAAAGAGGAATGATAGGGGATGAAGATGGGCATTTATGGAAACTAGGCAATTTCAGCACTGTTTCAGAAATCAAAATACAATGTAAATGTAAATCAACCTTTTATTTTTGCTGTCTTCACCTATCAACTCGTATATATTTAAAATTAAACAAAAATAATTCATTGATTTGCTATTGGAAAGCTATTAGTCTGATAAAAAACACAAGTTTTGCCTCACACTCCAAAAAGATTACCAGCAACACAGAACTGTGATTTTCATTTATACCAGATGAAAAAACCCAAAACCAAACCTGAGAAGACTTTAGGACCAGCTAATCCCGGCTGCAGGAAAACATGTCATTCTTTCCAGCCTCACTGTTGAGATGGACTCTGTTAATAAAGTTTCACCTGAACCTTTTTCCATCACAGAAAGCAAATATTTGCTTGATGTGCAACATTTAACTCACACCAGGTAGCGGTAAGGGCACAGACCTGCTGTACCTTTGGGCCTTATGAAAACAATAGGAGAACTTTTCTAGAATGTGGAATGCTGGAAATTCCAGCAAGAACTGCTTCAGGTTGAAACAAGCACATCTTCCTTGCCAAACACCTGAGAAACAAACTGTTCTTCTAAGGCTGCTCCCAACTTTTAAGCCACACAACGTGATGGTTTCATTTTCTTACTGCATTTACAAAACAAAGGCTGCAAAAGAGATACCCAGTCTACCAGTTAATTAAATTTATCTAATTCAGGTCATTTGGAGCCCATGGTGAATACTCTCATATCCCAAACTGCTGTGGGGCTCAAGTGCTCTTTTTCTCTGGTTTTTGTTTGTGTATTTTGGGTTGTACACTAATTTTGCATCCTATCTGCAAATATGATCTCTTTATGCATAATGGATTTCTTCCTTTGACACTATCTTTGTTTATGCTGAAATATTTAAGGCCTTTAACACAGACTCTGAAATATTTCATTCAAATTCAGTGATATGTAACATAAATATACACTGAATTTATGTTTAATTTTTTCAAAGGCTGTTTTTTAGAAATAAAGTTTGGAAAATGCTGGTAAATGTGAAATAATAACAGACTGACAGAGAACACTGTGAAACCTCTTGTAAACTTGAAACCTGCAACCCTTTCTCTGGAAAACAAGGATCGAAGAACTTGCCTTAGGACCATTTGGAGACAGAGCCTCTACCCTGAACTCAGTAGAGCATCGAATAAGGGCTGGGAGAAAAATAACAATTAAAACTACATTTCCTTATAAGTAAATCCAAATGTTATACATACTGCAAAGCATATCCTCCATTTGTCCTTATATTTGGGTAGAAATTACATTTTCCAACAGGTAAATTTGAGTATTTCTATCCTTTCGCCTTGTATATGAATACCACATTAATCTATCAAATGAAAGCTGGGGCCAAGAACATTTCCATTAGCATCTATTCCAGCAGCCAAATGATAATGTGCACATTAGGAAAATGGACAGCTTCTGCATCATTATTTCTTGCATCTCTATACATTGGTCTGGCTAACCTTGAAAGTGTATCCTTACACTGAAAGGAATGGGATGGCACAGAGCTACCTAGTACTATAGATCTTCTTTTCCTTGCTTTGTAATTTTTTTATCTTTAACTGGACATGACAGAGTAAATTCATGCCCAAATTAAGTTGATTTAATTTGTATAATATCAAGGATAGGTTTCATCTCTGCTGATTTCAGTCACCATCGCTACCCAAAAGAGTGATGAACCTAAGCACTCAGAAATCTGTCTCTTTAAAAAGTCAGGGAGCAGTTTGCAGTTGTTAACAAAGCCCCTTAAAGGCATAAAACCAGTTCACACTATTTGTGGAGTCTAAGGCATGGTCTTCCCCTGTAAAAGCCCAGACATCTCAGGAGAATGCCTATCAAAGGAACTAAATGGCTCACAACTTATTCCGAGTTGGAAGGGACCCGCAGGATCACGTAGTCCAACTCCCAACATTTCTACATCTAACAGACTAATCTTCACCTGTGTCAATTTGGCTGCAGCATTTAGGTAAACTGTGACAGCTGTGGCAAGTGGTGCAATTTTCACACCCATCCTCAACCTGTCTTTTCATGTGAGCTTATCAGTAGCTATGTCTTTATGTTGTCAAAAATTGTGAAAGGAACAGTAACCTTTACACCCGCGTTGAGAGGAAGCCCTCTGAAACCCACTTGCCTTTTGCCACCCTTTTAGCCCTAATATTTCTTTTTTTTTTCCTTCAGCTTTCCCTTCTTTACTCGCAGTCTTGCCATGTGTTGGTTAGAGCACAGTGCTAATAACGCCAAGGTTGTGGGTTCAGTCCCTGTATGGGCCATTCACTCAAGAGCTGGACTCGATGAGCCTTGTGCATCCCTTCCAGCTCAGGATATTCCGTGATTCTGTGTCCCACTGCTGCTTTGAAGCAGGTTTTTTGGAGTTTCTGCCAAGGACAGGCCAGGCAGCTGCGGCTGGATTTCTCCGCAGTCAGCTCTTTGGAGCTAAAACCAAGGAGAACGCTGCCATCTCGTGGGAGAAGGAACTTTTCAAGAGCACCAGCGGAGGTCAACCCCAAAGGCGGTCGGTTCTTCATCCCAGGTGAGCGGCCCGACCCATCTCCAGACCACGCGGTTAGAAAACGGGCATCAGCTTCCTTCCTAACACTGTAGCACCTAAAACCCCCATTAGGGGTCTTTGTCCTAAAAATCAGACAGATGTGAATTAAGAGAGGTAAGCCAAAACACTGTCGTGGCTGAGAATTTGAAGACATGACTGTCTGCTGGTTTTAGTATTTGGGTAACAGAGAGGGGAAAAATTAGTGAGGGAAGGGAAGACATGACGGGAGAAAACCAGACCTGTCAATCTCAGCATCTTCAACAAGTCCCAGCCTCTCTTCACCCATTTAGTTTAATCATTTCAAAGTGTCTGCCACCATAACATTTATGGGAAATGAATTTTTTTCAACATAGAAATGACGCGCTTGATTTTTTTGGCAGCTTGATTTTTTAAGTGCTGCTTTCTGCTAATTAAATAGCTCAAAAGCCAGTAAAGAAAGCACTGGAGGACCTGTCTGGGGATTGAGATAGAGATCCAGAACTGCCTCAGAGAAAGATGACTTCTGGAAAGGTTGCCTGTAGGCGAAGCAATTAAATTCTGCATGGCAAAGAGGGAGAGTCTGGAGGTCTGGAAAAAGAAGTACGAGGTGAGATTGCTGCTGGAGGCACCTCAGGGCTGTATGTTCATGCATGAGGAATGACCTGGAATGAATGAGAGCTCTTCACCACGCTGGTCCTTCACCTTTGGCAGCTATGAGAAAGCTTCAGGGCAGGAGTATTTGTGGTTATGTTTTATAGCACCTGGAGTATTTTATGCAAGTCAGGAATTGGTGCTCCAGGACAACACTAAGGCTTATCACCCTTCTGGGAAGGGTTGTGTCAAGAGGTAGCAGCTACAAAGCAGTGAAGAGTTCATCTGCATAAGCAGATTTTTTTTTTTTTGCTGGCTGGATTTCAGTGTCCCTGGGTGAAAAAAACAAGCTGCTTAAGCAGATGGTGTTTTCATAGATGCTCTGTAAGAGGGACAGAGCCTCCAAAAGAGCAGGAGTCTCTCCTGGACTGTGTTTTGACAGACAGTCATAGTTGGTCTACAGTTTAAGCTNTATATGTGTATATATGTATATAACATATGTATATGTGTAGGCTAATCCAAATAAGACAAATTAGTTGAATTCTTACAGAATCTTGAAATAAGAACCATTAAATATCTAAAGTAAATATAAGAAGAGTATATGAGAAATATATAGTATTTGAATAAAACTTTTATATGATAATAACTCATTGTAGACAACTGACAGGTGAGTTGACACATGGCTGCCAAAGTGAGAGAGAAATTCAGATCTCAACAGCATTTCTGTACCTTGGACATGTGTTGATGATGGCCACAGAGAAAAGACAGTGTATCTTTTGACATTTTGCCCTTAGATTTGCAGGACACTCAGACCTTGGGTTGCTGTTGTCAGTGGTGTTACAGGGTGGGATGGTAGATTTTCTGCACAGAAGTACGAGCTTTGCACAGAAATACGTTTCTGATTGATTATCTCAAGAAGAAATAAATGACGGGTACCCTGTGCCGTATGAACTCATCTCTTGCTAAGGAAAAAATTCTTTCTGATGAACTTCCTTTAGAAAGAAATGACAATAAAACTCAAATAGAGTCCTGTCTTACAGCCCAGAGAAGCTAGCTCTAAACAGCATGGGGACTCATTTGAAGCCAGTAACCCTGACTCTGTATTCTCGATGCTAATAACTGCTCATTTGTGCCTACTAAACATTATATCCCAGTTCCCCACTAAATCTGAATAGAAGTGTATCTTTAGGTAAGATTCAAACAATTGTTAACATTTATAAAAAACATATCTTTGCTACCAAGATATTATGAGAGCAATTAAAGTAATTCATATATGATTAAGGGGCAAATGATGGTAGAAGACCTTGTTATCAACACAGAAGGACAGAAGAAATAAAACAAGAGCTATGCATGTTCTATACAACAAAGACTAACAAAGAAAAGATATTCAAGGCAGCACACTGACACACCAAATAGGGAGGGGCACATTACAACACGAACAAGTGTTCCGACTTGGGCATTTTAATAATCAGTGTGTTATTGATGATACAGAGCCCATCTTAATGCTAAGAGACAAACCAGAAGTAGCAACAAGATATCGCTTCCATTAGAGACGAGCTAAACTATTTCTTCATTACTCTTTGTCATAATTTCCTAGTGGACCTGTTGCTAGTATAAAAGCATTTGCTAAGAAATGAAAGAGCTGCTTGAGAGGGTCCAGAG
>WEKX01021526.1:32521-68931 GCA_013390025.1 Pitta sordida
GGGTGTTAGATGGTGAGTTGGACTAGATGATCCTTGTGGGTCCCTTCCAACTCATAATATTCTGTGATTCTGTGATTCTGTGATTCTGTTAACTGCAACCTCCTTTCAGGTAGTTGTAAACAGCAATGAGGTGCACACACCAGGTGTGCTGGGCGGGCAGTCCCCGAGCAGAGACCACATCGTCTTCACTGCCTGTAGCCATGGAAACAGTAACACACAGATGCATGCACAAACGCACTGCCCGCTCACAGTTCACAGGCGCTCCACACACATGGGTGAGTGGGGCTGAGGTGGAAGGCGGATGTTACACTCTGGTCGCAGTCCCTGTGGAGGACAATAAGTGCTGCCTTTGTCTGTGGGCTGCAGCAGAAGCTTTTATACAGACTTCCTAAATGGTTTAATCTTACATATCAAATCACTGATGTCGCATCTGGAGTGCCCATAGTGACCATGTATCCAGCAGCACTTTTTAATTCTCTCTCACGGTTGTATGGTTCTTCTCAAGGTAAGGAGTAAAAACCTGTTTTAAGCAGAATACGATAAACCTGAGTAAATATTAAATTCTGAGGTATTTTTTTCATTCTGGAATGTATTCTTAATCCTATAGAAGTGCAGTATTTTTCTGTAAGGGCCTGCTATATTTGTAACCAGCTGTTAGATATCAGGAAATATCTATCTGGAAGTATCTATCAGGAAATAGCTTCCTCTCATCATCACAAATTATTAGACATTGTCAATAAAATATTGATCTTGTGCCTATAAAGCATATACCAAGAGATTGTATATAAGGAAGCTTAAGAAAATGCTAGCATGCTGGCATTATTTTCTGTTATCTTCCTCTCTGTAATCATTTTAACCATGTATCAATCAATTAATCAATCAGTCAATCAATCAATCACCCCATTAGCCATGCTAAATGTTCCAAAACAAGAAAAAAGAGAATAGAAATAAGAATGACCTGTCTGGTGCAGCCTTACAGAAAAATGAAATGTTAGTGATGACAACAGCCTTTGGCAAACTGAAAATGAAAAAAAAATTGTCCTTGAAGTTAAGTTCTGCGCACACTTTGAAGAAATTTCTCTGCTCAGTTTGGTGTAATGCCCTTTCTCAGTAACACATAAAATAGCTTCTGGTGAGCTACAGATTTTCCATTTTTTAGCAGGGATTATTAAATTAAAACTTTAGATCAGGAATAGTAATTTCATATAAAAATGCCTACAGCCAAGCTGCCAAAAGTCTTGCTATGGTCTTGCAATCACAGTTGCTTAGCCATAATTGGCCTATAACTTTAACAACAAAGGAGATAATTTGCTGAATCATACATACACTATACAATTTGCATAAAGATGAGAAAATATTCTTTAACTTATTGAGTATTGAATAACTTTTCTAAAGACTGTTTAGTATTTCTTAATATTAGAAAATTACTGTTTCCTTTCCTCAGGCTTTACTATTTAACACAATATATTTTTGCTAACTGAATAATACAATCTTAGTTATAAAGAACTAGAATAGGAAGTCAAGCTACAAAATATGCAAACTGTGTGTTCCTTTTTTTTCAAAGTAATGTATTCCATCCATGTGCAAGATCAAATGAAGATGACTTTCCTCCCCAGGCTTAACCAAACAGCTCATCAAGATTCCATGTTACCTCTTATACACAAACACAAGATATAAAAATAAACCTAATATATACTTGAAAGTTAATGTTTTTACAAAGGGTTGAAGATAGAATTTTAGTTCCAGAAAGCGAAGAGAATGGCTGCCATATTTTTTGCACAACATGCTTATAGAACATTTAAGAAATGGCATATACCAGCAAAAATAGATACTGGCAGCACATGGAGAACAACAGAAGGACAAAATAAAAATTAAACTTATCCGTATTCCTAGTTGCTACGGCACTCATATAAGAAGTAGAATAGCTAGATTCTGCTTCTTCCAATTTTTAAGAAGCCTTATACTCATGTAATACAAAAATGTACATAAACATGCTAGTACTTCCTTCATTCTCATAAGAAGAAAAGTGTAAATACAGCCTTTGTATTAATATAAGACTTCTTGGCTTTTTCTTTTTTCCCCCCCTTTTTTAAAACTAGTCTTCCAAAATAACCTTGAATGGATGGAATGGGATTTTTTTAATTAAGATATACAGACCACTAAAATATGGAAAAAATTTGCTCATGCCATCTTTCCTTTCATCAACAGCATCCTCAGTTATATGTTGCTTCTTTATTTCAAGACGTATTATACACATAAATACACATAAAAGTCCTGCAGATAACCAATAGCAAGATTTAATTTGTCTTTTACCTTGAAGTTGCTCTGACGTATTCTCAATGTTGCATTGATTTATAGAATTGTACTTAGACAAGTCCTGCTGATAATATATCACCTCTGGAATTTTATTTTTGTTGTTGATTTTAATTTTAAAAGAAAGAAAATATTAAGTCACTAAAATGACATTTAACACCTCTTCCACTTGCTTCTGACTATTTCTTCAAAATAAGAAGCCAAAAGCCTATTTACAATCAGATATTAAAAAACGTCATAACGAGATTTAGACAGTTGTTTAGAAAAGATCTAAATTGTTTATTTAACTTGAAAACGGAATTTTGAACTGTTAAAATTTATTATGATGTGTATAGCAATACCTTCACTAAACTCCTTCAATTAGGAGGTACCTGAGGTACCACTCTACCTTAATTGTATTATAAACACATGATCATAAAAAACCAGAGATTCTATACCTATACAATTATCACAACATGAATAATTAGAAAAACAGATGCAAGTGGATAACATACTTTTCTCTCATGAACAGAAAGATATTTATCAAAAAATGTTACACAAGGAGTTATATATAAGCATATATGTAGCATTCTAGACTACTAGTATTCAGTCTTACAGATACATTCCTCTGTGACTATAAAAATCTTGTGTCTTAACGACACAAACCTACTTTTACTTCAGCAGCAGCTAATGGCTGTACTGGTCATAATCAAAGTCATAAGGAGTCAACAATTCTGGAAGTTTCAAGCTTCTAAAGTTCAACAATGCAGAATTAAGCTATTTGGTAGCAAAGAGAGGTCAGTATGAAAAAAAAAAATAAAGATACTCTGAATGTTTTCATTATATCTCATTTTATAAGTGGTCATCAAGCATTTCCAAAGAAAATATTGAATAGGTTTGGACTTTAGCTAATTAGAAAATAGAGTTTGATTGAATTCTTGTTTATTTTCAAATTGAATGTTGACAATTTTAGCTCTTTGAGGAAACCTTAGACAAAGTTATTTGGATATTCTTCACTTTGATCACAACAATCCCATGCATCACTATCGGATGATGGATGAGTGGCTGGAGAGCGGTGAAATGGAGAGGGATTTAGGAGTAATGGTTGACAGAAAGCTTTATATGAGCCANATCCTGTGGATCCCTTCCAACTCAGAATAACCTGTGAAACTGTGAACTCGTGATACGGTCTGCCAGGAAATAGAGAATGCCCATAAAGGCATGAGAGATAAGAATGAGAAACATCAATCCACTGAAGAGAACTGTCCTCTGGTACCCCACTGGGAGAGAAGTGCTATGCTGGGACAATGAGGTCAGCTCACTGCCCACCTACTACTAGGGATGTCTTCACTGAACAGGTAGGTCAAGCAGGAAATCAAGGCACCAAGGTGAATTTAAGGTTGAAAAACCCCAGAGCGCAGCACATCTATGATATAACTTCAATAGAGGATATGAGGATTGGCTGAGGGAGCTGGGTGTTTATCCTGAAGAAGAGGAGTCTAAGGGGAGACCTTATCACACTTTACCTGAAAGGGGATTGTAAGCAGATGGGGTTCAGCCTCTTCTCCCAGGCAACTAGAAACAGGATGAGAGGACATAGTCTCAAGCTGCACCAGGAGAGGTTTGCTTTTGACATAAGGAGGAATTTCTTCACAGAAAGGGTCAGTAAATATGGGAATGGACTGTCCAGGGAGGTGGTGCAGTCACTGTCCCTGGAGTTGTTTGAAAAAAAGACTGGATGTGACACTTCATGGACAGTTTAGTCAACACGGTGGTGTCCAAAGGCAGGACTTGAACATCTGAGAGGTCTTTTGTAGACCACTTGATTGTGTGATTCCTTAGACTATCCCTGCACTCACTTTAATATCTACATATTCACATAGGATACTGAAGTGAGCCTAGAGAACAGGAACAGTATTTGAAAATGAATATTTCTCTTTATGTTAGTCTGTCTCAAATCCTGGGGAAAGGTCTTTTATTAAAAATATCATTATATGATATAAATGATTTTTTGTTTGGTTTCATTTACCATTCTTAAATTCTTGACAAAGAATTATGTTACATAATTATGAGTGGGCAATTGTCACAGAATCACAGAATCACAGAATACTGTGAGTGGGACGGGACCCAAAAGGATCCTTGTCTTTTTGGTGAATTAGGTAGATGTGCTGGTTTGAATATGTGGGTTTTTTTCCTGGCAGTGGGGGGGGCTAACTACCAGAGGTAATGCCAGCCAGTTCCCTGCTGGGCCCTCTGCTGGCCAAGGTCAGGAGCAGATAGAGACACCTCTGTGATAATATATTTAAGAAAGGAAAGAAAAAAAAGCAGTAACAGCAAGAAAGATGGCCGGAGAAGAGCCTCTGAGAAGTTGAACAGCCATGAAGGCACCAAGGCCAGGGCGGTCAGAGGAAGGGGAGGATGTGTTCCAGCAATTTCCCAGCTGCTTGTAGAATGGACCATAGTGAAGCAGACTGTCTGTCTGCAACCCATGGAATAGAGACAGAGAAAGATCAGAGATGCAGAAATCCACTTTGTGGCCATGGAGAGGGAGACCCACGCTGGAGCTGGAGGATGCTGGAAGGCTGCAGACATGTTGGAGCCCACATACTTGGAGCGGATGTCCTAGGAAAGACATTATAGCCCGTGGAAGAGGAGTCCAGGGTGTGTGACAGAACTGTACTTGGTAGAATCTGATCTATGTACTTTGGGATGGGCTCACGAATGAAGCAGTGCAGCCAGTGATTAAAAGACTGCATCCCATGGTGTGACTCTCAGGCAATAAAGACTGGAAGAGCTGTTGCCCCTGGGTCCGGACTCATGCTGGGAAAGAGTCATGAAAGACTTCTCTCTCATGAGCGAAAGAGGACTTTATGAAAGGCAGGGAGATGGTTTCCTACCCTAAACTGGTCAAAAATATCAACTGTCTGGCTTTCCCCTACTGCTGTTGTCTCTTTGTCTTCTGGAGGAGAAAAGGGAATATGATATGTGTTGTAAGAAGAAGGAGGGGTTCGAAAAGAAGGTTGCCTTTAAAATGATGCTTCTCACATTAAGCTCTAATCTTGTTAGAAATAAATAAATCCTTTATATTCCCCACTTGTAACTTGTTTTGTCTGTGACAGACGTCTTCAGGTTTTTTTCTTTTTTCTCCCTCCTCCTGTTTGTATAAAGGGGGGAGGGGGAGAAAATGAAGTGAGGGAGAGGTTGTGGCTTAATCTCTGGCACCCAGCCAGGGTCAAACTGTGACAGTAGACATAACTCATAAATCTCATTCCATGAAATACTCTCCCAGTTATGTTCTTTAGGACTCTCAGCATTCAAGGTAGAGTATGCTTCTTGTCAATGTGAACCTTCACTCAAGTCAAGTGGAAATGGCTAATATGAACTTGAAAGCATCCTTCATGGTCCTCACTGCTTGGATTAGGATCCTCATTAATTTTTCCAGAACAGAATGCAATACTTTTCAACCTCACCATGAAAGTGGAAATAACGAGTTTACTGTTCTATCAGTTTCAACTGCTGATGCCACTTTTAAAATAATAATAATAATAATAATAATAATAATAAATTTTTAAAAGACTGTTTATTAGCTTCAAAGGTTTTTGGTAGCCTGCTGAGATTTTCCAGTATATACAAAAAAAATATGGTTCTGAAAATATTATGGTTTAGGGGGTTTTCTGCTGCTCTGGCAGCGAGGGGGTTAACAGCTCAGATCTTGCCTGGGCTCTCGCCGTGCTGCCAGGGCCTTCAAGGTTATAGAGATAGAGGCGTCTCTGTGAATAACATACTTGAGAGAGGAAACAAAAAGTTCAGTAGTAAGATGTAGTGTGCCGGCACAGAACCTGCGTCGGGAGGCTGAGAGATTGAAGGCCCCCAGGTCCACGAGAGAAGGGGTAGAGATGTTCTTCCAGGCATCCCGCCACTGCTTGTGCATTGGACCGACTAGTGAAAACCTATGGACCAGACAGAGAGGAACCAGAATGCAGAATCCATCTAACCCACAACTGAAGATGGAGAGGTAAAGCTGGACAAGCTGCTGATGTTTTTTGGAGCCCAGAAACAGAAACCTGGAGCTAGCTCAGAGCTTGGCAGAGATCCTGTGGACAGACTTCTTGTGCATTGTGATAGGATCTAACTGTGTACNATCACAGAATGGCAGAAACAAAATATTCTGAGTTGGAAGGGACACAAAAGGAGTCCAACTCCTAAGTGAATACCCATACAGGGATTGAATCCACAAACCTTGTGCCATGAACACCATCTTTTGTCTAGCTGAGCTAATTTCAGGGTCATGTCATCATCACTTTTTTTTTTTAATTTTTATATAATCTAACTCCCTATCCCATCATCCCACTATCTAGACCATGTAAACGAATTTCTCATCCAATCTTTTCTTAAACACTTCCACCACCTCCCTGGGTAGACCACTCTACTGAGTGATCACTCTCTCTGTGAAAAGCTCTTTCTAACATCCAATCTAAACCTCCCATGGTGCAGCTTGAGGCCATGACTTCTTGTTCTGGTGCTGGCAGCCTGAGAGAAGAGATTTACATCCACCTGACTGCAACCACCCTTCAGGTAGTTGTAAACACCAATGAGGTCACCTCTGAGCCTCCTCATCTCAAGACTGAAAAAATGTAGCCCCTGCAGTTGCTCCTCATAGGGCTTGTTCTCCAGTCCTTTCACTATCCTTGTCGCCCTTCTCTGGACCTTCTCAAGCAGTTCAACATCTTTCTTAAATTGGGGAGCCCAGAACCAGACAGAGGGATCTTGATAGGCTAGAGAAATGGGCAGATTCTAATAATGTGAAATTTATCACGCCCGAGTGTCGGGTTCACTTTGGACACAGCAATCCCATGCATTGATATTGGCTGGGGGATTAGTGGCTAGAGAGCAGTGAAATGGAGAGGAATTTGGGAGTAATGGTTGACAGAAAACTAAATATAAGCTAAAAGTATGCCCAGGAGGCCAAGAGGGCCAGTGGCATCCTGGCCTCTATCAGGAACAGTGTGGCCTGTAGGACTAGGGAAGTCATTCTTCCCCTTATATTCGACACTGGTCAGACCATACCTTGATTACTGTGTCCAGTTCTGAGGGGAGGGCGGGGAGCATACCAGAGCCCAAAGCAGAGCCGAGAGCGGGGGGAATGGGCTGCAGCTCGTCACGGGCAGAGCAATGCACCCGTGGCCTGTGTGGCATGGCATGGGGGTTGATTTGAATATTCGTGTGTGTCAGGTCGTGCATGTGCAGCTGTGAAAAGGGGCCTTCTTAACTGCTGAAAAATCATGCTGCTAAGATATGAAGCCGCAGTATAGTGGGCGTGAAGTGAAAGAAGGCCAACTGTATTTTAAATTCTATGTTGGCAGAAAGAAATAGATTTATTAACACATTTTCATAGCTATGTAAAAATAATATTGAATCAGAAAAAAAAATCATGAGATTAAAAAAAAAAAAAGTATTTCCCTATTCTAACAAAAGTGTTTTAATCAGTTATTGCACTACCAGCAGGTCCAAGGAGCTGATTCTGCCACTCTATTCAGTCTGGTGAAGCCTCATCTGGAATCCTATGTTCAGTTCTCGGCTTCCCAGTACAAGAGACACATGGAGCTTGGAGTGGGTCCAGGAGGTGATTAAGCTGAGTAGGGATGTGATTAATGTGATTAGAGGACTGGAGCATCTCTCTTATGAATAAAAGTTGAGGGATTTGGACCTGTTCAGCATCGAGAAGAGATAACTGAGAAGGGACCTCCTCAATGTGTGTAAGTATCTGAAAGAAGGTTCTCATGAGGATGGGGCCAGGCTTGTCTTGGTGATATCATGCAATAGGACACAAGACAAGGAGCAGAAACTGATGCACAGGAAGTTCCACCCAAGTATAAGGAAAAACTTATTTACTGCATGAGTGAACATACACTGGAACGGGTTGCCCAGAGAGGTTGGGGAGTCTCCCTCACTGGACTGATTCTAGAACCATCTGATATAATCCTGTGCCATGTGCTCTAGGACAAGCCTGCTTGAGTAGGGAGATTGGGCCAGATAACCCATTGTGGTCTCTTCCAACCTTACCTATTCTGTGATTCTGTTAGAAATAAATTANATGCTTCATAAAATATTCTTTAGATCACTTTATCAAAAAAAAAAAAAGAGAGAGAGAGAAAGGAAGTATTTCTACATTGTGATTCTTGGTAAGACTTAGCCTACTTGACTTTATTTGTCATGTTCATCATTCTTATGTATTTTACATATATATTTTAAGGAATTTAATTTCCGATTCATTGCTATTTCCTCTTGCTACTTCCTATGAGGATTAATGGATAATTTTCATTTCATGAAAATGAGATTTTAAAAGAAATCATACTCCAATTTGGGCTTTGGAAGCATAATTTTCTTTGATAATGTACACAGAGAAAAAACAACACCTTAAAGACTGATGGAGTTTATTTCTGATAAACTTTGTTTTTATTTGAGTGAGAGGCTTCTTGGCCCACATCACAAAGAGAAATTTGTGATCTGGTACACAGCTAATAATATTAGCAAATGGAAGGTAAAAGATATGAGAATGATTATGGGCCAAAGCATACCCTTTATCTTCTTCCACTATATTTCACTGATTCTGCTAGGGTAGATGTCAATTTCTTTGTTTTCTTTAGTCATTGAACACATTGCCTTGTAATGTGTACACATTTAAATGAATGTAATTTTTTTGAGAAAGTGATATTTTTTTTTTTGTTTTAATTCTAAATTTATTTTAATAGAAGCTGTTGGAAATCATGCTATAAAATTCAACTTTCATTCCCCCTTGTTTCATTCCCTCTTGTCCTGATCAATAAACCTTTCCACTTAATATATTATATTAATTACATATTATTTTTTATAATTCTTCAGAGTATTAATATTTTTTAATATCTCCATATTAAATCTGTCACATTATCTTATTTTTTGTCTTCATTTTTACATGTTAGACTTCCATGTTTTTCCCATCTAATTTTGTATAATATGATTGGTAGTAGCCCTGTAAGTCTATAATGAAAATCTAGTTCATTTCACCTATTCCAGAACAAAAACCCCCCACAAATTTGACAGCAATTCAGACACAGCCCTGCAGAATTAAGTTACAAGCTAATTTTCTGTCGTAGTTTGACCTTGGCTGGATGCCAGAGACCCACCCCAACTTCCCCCGAAGGAGAAAACTATGAAAAAAACAAACTGGAAAATAAAACTGGAAAATAAAACAAAACTGGTCACAGGTAAAAGAAGCAAGGCATACTACAAGCAAAGAATATAAAGGGTTTATTTTCTAACTAACAAGATCAGAACTGCAAACGAAGCATCATTTAGAAGGCAACATTTCTCCCCCATCCCTCCTTCTCTTACAACAGATGTCATATTCCCTTTTTCACCAGGAGACAAAGAGGGAACACAGGGTAGGGGTAAACCAGGCAAGTTGGTATTATCTGACTGGATTCAAGGTAGAACCATCTCTCTGCCCTTCCATAAAGTTTTCTCTCTCTCTCTCTCTGTCATGAGAGGGAAAGGTCTTTCATGACCCCTCCCAAGTGAGATCTCGACCCGAGGACGACAGTTCTTCCAAAATTCTCTGTTGTCCAAAAGTCACAGCCAGGATTGCAGTTTTTAAGTGCTGGCTTTTTTCTGCTTCATAATGAACCCATCCCAAAGTACACAGTTAGATCCTATCACAATGCACAAGAAGTCTGTCCACAGGATCTCTGCCGAGCTCTGAGCTAGCTCCAGGTTTCTGTTTCTGGGCTCCAAAAAACATCAGCAGCTTGTCCAGCTTTACCTCTCCATCTTCAGTTGTGGGTTAGATGGATTCTGCATTCTGGTTGCCGCCAAGTGGGTGTGGACCTCTTTTTTCAGGCTGACGACACCAGAACTAGAGGGCACGGCCTCAAGCTACGCCAGGGGAGGTTTAAACTTAATGTTAGGAAGCGGTTTTTCACAGAGAGAGTGATTGCACATTGGAATGGGCTGCCCAGGGAAGTCGTGGAGTTGCTGTCCCTGGAGGTGTTTAAGAGAAGACTCGATGAGGAGCTTAGTGACATGGTCTAGCTGGGGGGTGTAGGGCTGGATGAACCTGTGGGTCCGTTCCGGCTCGGAGTGGCCTGTTAGACTGTGAGGGAACTAGGTTTGTGTTTACCACCGGGATGTGCGTTCGGTCACTGTAAGGGTGTTAGATGGTGAGTTGGACTAGATGATCCTTATGGGTCCCTTCCAACTCATAATATTCTGTGAATTCTGTGAATGTCCAATGCCATGTAGAGGTTGTAAATACAATTTTAAACAGTTCTGTTTTACACTTTTCATTTACACAGAATCACACATTATTAACAAGATTGGAAAAGACCTTTGAGATCATCAAGTCCAATCTATTACCTATGACCGTCCCATCATCTAAACCATGTCACTCAGTGCGTCATTAAGCCTACTCTTAAACATCTCCAGGGACAGTGATTCCACCACCTCCCTGGGCAGACTGTTCCAATGACAGATCACTCTTAAAGTGAAAAAGTTTTTCCTAATATCCAGACTAAACCTCTCCTGACAGAGCTTGAGACTCTATCCTCTTGTTCTGCCTCCTTGACAGAAAAGACTGACCCCTGCCTGTCTACAACCTCCTTTCTGATAGTTATAGACAGCAATAAGGTCACCCCTGAGCCTCCTCTTCTCCAGGATAAACAGCCCCAGCTCCCTCAGCCACTTCTCACTAGACTTGTGTTCCAGCCCGTTGACCATCCTTGTCGTCCACTGCATCAGGAATGGTGTAGCCAGCAGGACAAGGAAAGTTATCCTTCCCTTGTACTCAGCACTAGTTAGACTAAACCTTGACTACTGTGCCTAGTTCTGGGCCCCTCAGTTTAAGAATGATGTTGGGATGCTAGAAGCGTTCAGAGAAGGGCAGTCTCTCATGAAAAAGATAATTCTGGGCATACCAAAACCCCCCCCCAAAACCATTTTATTTCTATTAATTTATCTCTTTTTTTTTTAATAAACCTCTGAACTCCTACTATTTTGTTTGCAGAATCTCCTTGTTTTCACACATTAGTCAATCTACCTCTACCTTTGAAATTCAGATTCACATTGAAGGAAAGCATGACCTATTAAAAGTAGACATAAAATGGAAGGTGCTAGTAGCCGGTTATCTTTTTGGTTAAATAGATTAAAAGAAAAATTGTTTATTTTCTTAACCTTTATCTGACATAATTTATTTGTATTCTACATATTACTTATTATACAATAATAAATCCAAATGTAATTTAAAATAAAAAATAAGTAGATCCTTCTGAGTTCAATCAAATCAGGAACAATAGCCTATGAAAGATTTAATTATTTATACCAGTTCAAAACACATGTTATTTCTGATTACTCTGGTTTCCACAAAATTTCAAAGCATGCAAAAATTAGGCTTAAGCATAACCTACTATAAAAATAGAGTTTAGTATTTCATGACCAGATACAGCTCCCTGGCAATTTCTACTACAAGTCCTTTGTAAAATTGACCAGAGCTTTAGGGCTATATTTTTCCTGTTTGATTTTCTTAGTGTTCAAATAGAAACAATTCAGTTACTTCCTAGAATGTTTTTGTGTTTGTGCTAATAAAATATCATAATAAAATATCATAATCCGAAATGACTAATGAATTTGATACATTGAAGTGGAATGGTGTGTGCAGAGAGCTAACAGATACTTTGTTTTCTGATAATGAGAATATAGTTATTTAAAACTTTCTGGGAATTTTGTAAGAACTTTATGTGCTCTCTCTCCTCCCATGTGTTCTGATCAAACTATGAAAGTACACCCATGTTGCTAAAAGAAAGGCAAAGAAAAGAAAAAATTAATAGTTGATTAATAGTGGATTCCATTCTTTAATTCTCTTTCTTTTACTTGCTTTTCATGCTTTCTGGCATGGGTTTTGTCCACACTAGGCAGTCATCCCAAATTTCTCTCATTGGGCAATATTGTTGAGTCCATGGTGTAGGTCCAGTTTACCATGCTTAATCTTGGAACATTACCTCAGGAAGTTTTATTTTCAAAATCTCCCCAGGATCATGTCCCAAATAACTCAGCTGTACTCTTAATACATCTCATTTGATGTATAGTAACACAGACCTCAGAATCTTGCGATACTTTGATCTGAACGTGGTAAAGGTTCTGAAAGGGACACTTGTTACCAGATGAAACTGAGATGCTGTGCATGGCCATGTACTGCACAGTGTTAAAATATTAAGGTGTTTACTGACCCTCAGAGCCAGATTGCCATGTCTGTTATCTCTCTGTAATAGGCATAGGCTGAGCACCTGTCATGGAGCTCAGCAAAACTTCACTGATGCTTTTTCTCTAGCCAAAAATAATTTTGATAGTATGTTCATCATCTTCTTACTACTCAGCAAGCTGCACAGTGTATGTGGGAAGGAGAAAAGGACAAACTCAAGGACCAAGGAACAGTGAGATGCTGACAGTGTTAAAATAAGAATAAAAGGAGCAGAAGGGCAGAAACAACAGAACAAAAATGGGAACAACAGAGGAAGTCTGCTAGAGCTCCTCTTTGAACAGGTAAAATAGTATGAACTGCTAAATACATTGGAAATTTGGGCAGCAGGCATGTCAAGTAGGATCAACCAGAGATAATGGACATTTAAATATTCTGGTATCAAGCTCCTTGTATATAAGAGGGATATTAAAATTCTATCCTTCCTTTAAGCAGCGTCTGCAAAATAGTGTTTGTCTGATACCCTGATATCATAGTGATGTGTATAACACAGAAATGCCTCAAAAGGTAATGATTTTGAATTCAATGTTTGGTTGAAATGATGTCCCGTACTTCGGATGTGAATCGTGTACTGAATGATGAAGTTAAAAAATAATTGTCTGGCTGGCTAACTATTTTTTCCATAGACTATTCTTTGTCATTTGGCCAGAACTGTCTCAAGGAAAAAAATGAAAAGAAAAATTAACTGGTTATACAATTACAGTTCATATCAGAAAGCATGTCAGTTAGCTAAAATTAAAGCTGTACAGGATATTTTAATCTTATGGTATTTGTTGTTTCAGTATTTGTCTTTATACTCTTTTTATTGGTCTGCTTTCAGTACATTGCTCTGATCCACACACAGCACAGGAAAATATTGTTTCTTTTGTATATTTATATTTTTTGTATGTGAGATGTATCTGCTCACCTGACCAAACCTGCGGGAGGACATGACTGATGTTAGCTGACCACATTAATTACCATGCAATAGTCCCCCCTGTGGAGCAGAGGTCATGAATCTTTTTTTAGTTCACTTGATAGTCCAGGTGCTCAGAAACTGCAAACAAATCACTTCTACTGTCTACAATCCTTAGTAGAAAAGATACATAGCATTTATATAGATCTAAAAATTGTGTAGACTGTAGATTTTGCAATGATGCGGAGAAAGAATGATGTTTTTGTAAATGTTATTCAAGAAAGCGAGCTACTTATTTTGGATTCAGTTGCAGTGACTAAAATTTGTGCTAAAGAGTATCCTTACTATCAGTGTTCTTATTTATGTGGCTAATTTTTTCTCAATCTTAGTGCAAAAAATATGTGTAACAATATACAGGAATAAAAAGAAATACAAATTCACTTGTAAGCTTATGATAGGGAAGTCTGTACTTTTTTGTTTGCTCAGCATCAAATACAATAACCCCATAAACCTTTTGGTGCACTTGGAAAAAACATTGATATCATTACTATAAAATTGTTGATGTTCTATTATATTCTCAGGTTTTGTTGTAGTTCCTGTTCAACCTATAAGAATGACCAGAACTCAAGAAGAAAAACAAATTATTGTTTGATTTTTCAGTTTTCAAGTAGTAACAAGTTTTTTTTAATTCTCTTTATTTCCATGGAACAATGAATTCACAACCCAATAGTTATTTTGTGATTTGTGAGGTGTGAGGTGTTCAAGTTTTGCACTGCCTCTATACCCTACTTTCCAGTTAGAGGAATAGTCAGGGACCAGGTAACCATTTATCACAGACTTTTTCCAAAATAATATGGTGTCCTGTATTGCAGAAAGACAAGTTAAACTAAAAGAAGTTGATTACTGTTTCTCAGTATCCATCATGACATAGAACTGTATTGAACAGTCAGTGAGAGTGATGTGTTAGGGAATTTTCAGCTAGGAAAGCGGGGGAGGGTGTAACAGACTGTTTCTTCATGAAAGAAGTGCTTTGTCCAGTACGTTAAAAATGAGTTACTTGTTGGTGTGCAGAGCTGGAACAAGTCCAGAGTCTCCAGAGCTCACATTTTCTTAGCTTTTCTTTGTCTCAGACACTGATTGGTATTTCTAACTAGTGCAACTGTATCTTACATTCTTCTTCCCTCAAAAAGAATAATAAGAAAAATAATATTAAGGGAGATTAGCATTTTGAAACTCATTTGTACAGAGCAGGAGGAGTGTCTTCACACCAGTTGATTAAACATGCTAAACTAGAATCCATATACTTTTGCCTAATTTTAGGGGATAGTCTTATACTAAACTAAGATTTACCAACAATACACATTCATACTTCTTATTAATGAATCTTCAGGAGGTTTTTTGTTTTTTGTTTTGTTTTTTTTTTTGTCAGAAATACAAACACTACTTAAATAAGCATTTGCTATTTCGCTTCTGTTACTTATGAGAGGCTTGTGGTGTTTTTGTCCCTTTTTTTTGGTGTTGAGTTAGAGTTTCAGAAGCACTTTGAATTCCAATACATTTTATTTTTTTATTGTTATTACTATTTTAAATGCACTTCTGGAAAAAAAATGTTCATTTTTATTCATGAATACAGGTGGAGGAAAACAGATTTTTAACCAAATAAAATGGTGAAAATAAAAAAACCCCCACATAATAACTTATTGTCTCAATTCAAAAGTAGAAAATTTTGTGAAAAGTCCAATTCAGCTTTTGTCAATTAAATCATTCTATTCCTGTACCTACTATGTCTTTAAAAAAAAAAAAATCCAATGGAAAAACTAATCAAAGATGACCTTTCTTTATTAAAAAGTTTTGTTTTTCATGAAGAAGTACCCTCTTATTATCACTATTAACGCATTTTCCAACAGTCCCAATAATCTCCCTTTCATTTCCAGAAAAATTCGTTGAAATAATTCTGAACATGAATATACAGATTCTTGAAAAATCACCAGGTAGTTATGTGCTTAATGAAAAAAGTATTCACAATTTGTGGTTACAAACCCGAAACAAAATCAACTATAATGAAACAAAAACAACCACACAAACAAACAAGAACAAAAAAAGAAAATAAACACTCATGTTCTGAACTTTCAAAAGAGGAATAATGTGGTAATATTATCCTCTGTTACACCCCACGAGGTATCTCTGGTTATACATTGCAAGACTAAATACCTGTAAACTCTCAAAGATTTCTGACAATTACTTCAGACATACAAACTGAAATAAACACAGGACATTGATGATTATATTTCAAAGAGTTAATGTTGGCCTAAATCCCTTGCCATTTGAACAAGGGGATGTTTCATGGTTAGATCAGTATATCATTCTCAGTGCAATCCCTGTGCAATTAAGACCCCTAAATGTGCCTTGAAAGAGATTAAACAATAAATTTTATATAACATGAAGTGCAATGCACATTTTGGGGGTTCAAGTTCCTTACCTATATTGAGGACACTACAAATAATATTTCTTTTTTAATCTATCCACTATTTCTTATAATACATATTATCATATCAGAAAAAAAATAAATTATATCTGGAATACTGTATAAAAATCTCCACCAGATATCTTCGCCACATAATCTTATGTGCTGAACTGTGAACTGAAATAGTTCTCTTAAATAAAATCTTTACTTTTAAGTGCTGCTGGATTTTGACAGAAAATGTATAGTCTCACGCCCAAAATAAATGTTGTTTAAGGGAGTTCAAACAATGAAGCATGTATATTTCCTGCTATATAGTCTTTTATGAGAATCTGGCCCTTCTAGCTGACAAACAGAACACCTCAGTCAGGTTTCCTTTTCCTTCTTTAGCTTTTTATCCTAAATTATTCACAAATACAAAATGAAAAAAAAAACCTTGAAAGTGGAATCTGACCAGGACCAGTGTAGTGTTTCAAGAGGATTAACGTCAGTGGCAACTCAAACTTTCAAGTTGTTATATTATTTTGTTTCCAGTTTACAGAAACCACAGCTCTGTTCTGGGATCTTTGATGTAATGTCTCTTGATACCACGAGAAACATAAAATCTCCAGCATATGATTTTTTTTGATCATCTGGCTGAACAACCATTACATGGTAGACATGAAAAATCCATCTTAATCTCCTCTCATTGTTTTTTACCCTAAGAAAAATCTATTGATATAGTTCATTGAAATCTAATAAAATACTTATTTAGTTTTAGATCTGTACAATCAATAACCTGAAAATGACAATTTGGCCCAGTCATTAATTGCAAAGTATGTATCTGTAAAGAATATAGAATAATAGGTATCTACACATAATCCACTTTAGTATAGTGATGAAAGTCCCCGTTTCTTATGTGAGAGACTGAGGTTTTGATTCCTGCCAGTGAGGCAGTTGTGCTTTTTAAGAGTTGGACTTGATGATCCTTGTGGGTCCCTTCCAACTCAGAATATTCTGTGATTCACAGGTTCATAGGTTCACAGGTTATTCCAAGTTGGAAGGGACTTATAGGATCATCTAGCCCAACTCCCAAGCAAACGTTGACCCAGGGATTGAACCCACAACACCACGCTCCTTCCATCCAAGCCTCCCACCATCTAGGCAATGTCACTGAGTTCCTTATCCAGTCTTTTCTTACGCATCTCTAGGGATGGCGACTCCACCACGTCCCTGGGTAGACTATTCCACTGAGAGATCACTCTCTCTGTGAAAAACCTCTTCCTAACATCCAGCCTAAACCTCCCCTGGTGCAGCTTAAGGCCATGACCTCTTGTTCTGGTGCTGACAGCCTGAGATGAGATTCGCACCCACTCAACTCTGTGATAATAACCATTCAAAAAATGAGGTTTTCTATCCAATGTATGTGTCCATAGCAGACATGTGAACAGTACCACAAAAGGATATAATGAGATTTAAGAGCCCTGCTATCGGGTAAAAGAAAATAGTGAGTGAGTTAAACATTCATATGTAGGTAGCACAATAAAAGACCCTAAATTTTTACTTTACATAATTGCAAATAAAATTCAGTGAGTAACATACCAGTAGATACTAATGAGGTTAATATTTTTCAGGAAGCAGTGTCAGTCAGTGTGTAAAACACTGATGTACAAATTAAAAGTCCACGCACTAACTAAGAGCTTGCGTATGTTTCACAGCAATTACCTTTGCACTGACCTTGACAAGTAGAGTCTAAATCTATGTCATAGATTGAGTTTTTAGGTTTTTCTCATGTCTGATACAGAATAGGTAATGAATCCATAGGAACATATGTAAGGGGTCATAATGTGATGTTGGGTTGTTAGCATGCACCACAGAATATCAGATCACTTGCTGAAAAAAACTGCTTTCCATTGAGGTCTTTCCAAATAAGCATCTGATGATGATATCTCTTTCTGCACTATTAAAAAACATAACTAAAACAACAAACAAAAAAACAAAATAAATCCCTCCAGAGGACTCAAACACACAAAAGTGTAAAAATAAAATAATAAAGATAAGGGCAAAAGTAATGTATATATGTTTGCTTATTTAGAAGAATAACATTGATTTAATAAAAATCTTAATCATCTTTTTCATCTCTTAACTTTTACAAGATATCTGAGTTCAGAACTTGATAAAAAAACAAAACAAAAGTAGACACACTCCCACTGTCCCTAATCTGCAAAACTCGTTATTTAAAAGTAAGTTGTTTTCAACAGCAATTTTTGCATAAGTCAGAAGCATATGTAGTTCAGCTAATTGTTGAATACTGCCAGGGACCTATGGAATATGAATTTCTTTGCCTTAATTTAATGAGAAGAGCATTCATCCTTACAGGAGGAGGTGAAAAAACTGATCCTCAAACCATAAGACAGCAAATTAATGAAATATCTGGATGGCTTTGAGTAAAACTGAAGTATGAAGAGGATTGAAATTACAGTGTGCACAGTCTCCTTACTTATGATTCAATGGTTGTGGTCATTGTTCAGCAAGCAGTATCAGAAGATAAATCAAGAAAAAATTAAGAATTAATTTGTGATTGAAAATACTATTTCTTTTCATGAGAGGAAAAAAAAAAAGACCAGTTGATGAGAGGAAAATATTGAGAAAGAAGGAATTTCCTTTGGTTTCAGCAAAGATGAATCAGGAACAAATTTATTTTTCTGATGCAAATGGTAAAAAATTATTTATAAGTCATATTATAAAATTGCTTCTTCTCAGCAGTCTTGCGTTTTTCTCTATCCAGAGGGATTGGGTGTCTGCAGAAATAGAAGTGTCATCACAGGATTTTTTTTGGAGGGGGAGGAGGGAGGTAGAAGAATTTTTAAGATACTGGAATGACTTCCACGCATTTCCAGTGGGTCAGAAGAGGCAATATTATTAGCTACTTGAAGAATCAGATAACACTGATCATAACCATGCTATAGTCTAAAGCACTATATAAAAAAGGAAGCAGAAATAATCATATCAGACTGCGGTATAGATTTGTTCTTTTGTTGCCAATAATTTGAACTATCTGATGTATATTGCCAAATTTATCTATTACACTGCAATACTGCTTATCCATATAAAGAATTTAGTACACACAGTCGTTTGCAGTAGTTAGTTCGTTTTTTTTAAAAAAGGTATGTTTTTCATACAGTGACAAATAAACTGTCTAAAATGATTAGTGAGTGAAATGGTTGATATACTTGAATCATTCCAAAGTAGTTTGACATCTGCTTAAAACTCTGATAAAGGAAGAAAATGGATACAAAATGAAAAACTGAAAGAACAGCTGCCCTTTGAAATCTTGCTCTCAGAGTGCATTCTGCTTAATGGATAGTGTTCTCATTGACATGCTTATAAACTTCCATATTTAATGGTCACAACTGATATATGATGACTTATTGAGTGTCCTAGCAGCTTAAAAATTAAACATAGTACCTTTTTTATTCAGTTAAAACAGACCCTTTACTGCATTCACAATTAAATTCCCAATCATTCCCTTGCCAAATTAGTTTCATTACTGTGACACGTCATACTGACACAATCTGGTCAGAAGATCAGATTCAATTTCATCTTTATAATCTGAACATTTTAATAATTGTATCAAGTATTTTTCACATCTGTAACCTAGTGAAATAGAAAAAGGCTTCATTTGAGAGGATAGAAGGCAGGAAATAACTAATAGGAACACTAATGTGTCCTGTTTGAAGGACAATCTAGTTTACTCCTGAATCCACTGAAACTTTTCTCCTCTATAAATATTTTTATTAGTTCAGCCTCACAATCTTCAAGATTTCTTCTCCCTTAGTCATTCTGTTCTTTCCCACTCAGCACTACAGATTTTTTCAAAAGAGCTTCTCAACTAAGGAGACAAAATTTAGTGGTCATATTTACAGAAATCTTCGGCTTGCAGGAGGTCTCTTTGAAACACCTAGCCACTCTAATTAAGTGTCTAACCAGAACTTACTGACTGCTGTTTGGAAAATCTATTTTACTGATTTTAGGCACTAATTTCTCGAGTAACTTGAAAGTAGTTGTTTTTCAAGACTGTGTACAATTCATCTACATTTGCCTGTTTTCTGCATAGAGACAGCAGACAAAGCACCATAGCATAGTATTATGCTCAATATGCCACTTTCATGTTGTAAACAAAGAGGTAGATGACATCAGAATTCTCCAAATTCTGTAAATTGCAATACATACTTATACTTACCAGTTAGTGAAACTACAAGTATTGAATGTATACAAGCTTTTTTTCTAGATAGAAGACTAAAATTTTGCCATATACACATATAAATATATGTTTAAATACAGTCATCCTTCTGTATTCACAAATTACATGTTTCCTGCGGGTCCCAAAAAATCTTTAAACTGTGAATATGGGTTGGACATTAATATGGCAAATTATTGCCAGAAATATGACAACTTTGGAACATTGCAACATCAGTCACCGTCCCTGGAGGTGTTTAAGAGAAGGCTCGATGAGGAGCTTAGTGACATGGTCTAGCTGGGGGGTGCAGGGCTGGATGATCCTGGGTCCCTTCCGGCTCGGAGTGGCCTGCTAGACTGTGAGGGAACTAGGTTTGTGTTACCGCTCTGGGATGTGCTTTCGGTCTCTGTACGGGTGTTAGATGGTGAGTTGGACTAGATGACACTTGTGGGTCCCTTCCAACTCATGATGTTCTGTGATTCTGTGTGATTCTGTGATCCTGGGCTCCTTACAGCAGCGAGGAGTCTGGGGGTCGAGGCTTTTTCCCTTTACCTGCAGCAGTTAGCACTGCCAGGAGTGCTTTGCCTGAGGCTATGAATATCTGCATATGCACACATGCAGATATGCACTGGCAAGTCCAGGCTGGCTGCCGTGGCCCTATCGGATGGAACAGGCCCCACATGGATCCTTGTGCTACAGATAAAGAGTTCCTGACTCCTGGCAGGGCTGGCCAGGGCCAGAGCTGCCTGTTGCAGCAGTGTGGAATTATACACTGCATTCAGTGGAATTATACACTTCTCTGTGAATAACTGAGTATGTACTGCAGGAAAAATTTCCACGAATATGAGAATGCACAAATATGACAGTGTGAACAACTGAGATATCACTGTGTATACATATACACATTTTAAAAATCTTTTAAATTAACCTGAAAGTTAACAGATAAATCACTATGAAATAACTCACTTTGGCCAATGAAAACATGCATATTCAGATATCTATTTCAAAGTTCTAAATTACTTAGGTCATATGAGCAATCCTGCTTATTCCATATTCCTGAAATTCAGCGACAGAAAGCAATGTTAGAGTCAGGGAAAAAAATACATGACTTACTTAAATGTACACCATATGACGTGTAGGTGGGTCTATAAAGTTGACTAAGAGTTATAGAACAGAAAAAAATAACCAATTTAATCTCTTAAAATCAAAGCAGGGAAAGATATTCAACATAGTCTAGTTCTTTTTTAATGAGTAATTTATTGACTTAAAGTACTCAATTGTTTTATTACAACTTATTTTTTTTAGAAAAATCTGGTATTTGGCTGTGAAATCATAGAGACCACGTACTTGTTTTCTGCTAAATTTTAGATGATTCACAGTAGTATTTTTCAAGATAGTTTCCTACTTTTTGTCAATAAAGATCTTTGAAAAAATCTTGCATGTCTAAGTAGATATGTTAAGGTATAAAAATGGAAAAATATGCAGGAAATTTGTTCTCTTATAACAGATTTGTTCATATGCATCACACAATTTTCTGAGCAATAAAAATATGCCAAGAATCAACGAAAATAGTCCTTCTTTGAATTAGACCCTAGGAGAAGAAATTAAATATAGTGCACAGAATAAAAAGGAATCTTCCCTAACATAAGTGCCGATGTGAGATCTAGTTAACAAAAAATCAAATGTGTACACAATTGTCTGTTTAATTTGTTCAATGCACCTCCATTTGTCTTCATGAAGTACAAAGTTCAGACTCAGAAATAAGAAGACAATTGTCATTTTATTATAAAAAGTGAACTTAGCTTCATATAAGGTACAAGGCCTTCATTGCAACAAACTAAGCCTATACTGTTTTAATGACACTATTCTGAGAGCCTGAGGAAAAAAACTTCTTCATTTTTCTTTCATTACATCTGAAGCTTTTGAATCCAACAAAAGAGCACAGAATTCTTTTTCTGAAGTTCAGTGGTGAAATTAAATTCCAGCATATAACATATGGAATCACCAGTACACATATTAACTAAATGTCACTAGTCACTTACTGCACTGAGCTTTCCCTGGAGTCTTTGTAAGCAGTTGCAAATGACATGTAATTTGTTTTGCTCCTTTATTTGTATTTGATCTTTGTTACAAATATACTGCAACTATGTTTTTTAACAAATCATCTAAAAAATTCTTAGGTTATCTCTTTTTCATGGCAATGGCTTTGGATTTTAAAACCACAACAAATGTTTCCTATGCTCCAACATTCCTAATGCTTTTCCGTTCCTTTGTTTCTACCCTACTTTAGCAGACATTCCTGTTCGCAGCATCATCTTCATTTTCCCACTAATTTCCTTCTCCTGTAGTTGGCGAATGTAATGAAAGTATCTTAACATTATTTCAGGATATCTGTGCTTTTAGAAAATAAACTTTAGCCCAAATTAAGAGGGACATAAGGTCAGAGAACAACTGAAATAAGATCTAGACATCTAAGTCCAAGGAAGAAACATAGTCTCAGAATAAATTAGTGTAAGTCATTGTAGAAGAATTCATTCTATTTAAGTGCCTATGCTTTAAATGTCTTCTTTGCTTAAATGAATGTTACTGTTGCCTCTCTAATTCCCATGTGGCATAAAATAATACTGAATTGATGCAATTTTCCTGAAGTCTTTCCCTCTTCTGACAGCATCACAGTTGGACTTCATCTTTCCAATTGTAAAATTATATTCTACGTAAAACTAACACATGTCATCATATGAGCCTTTAACTGTATTTTTTTTTTAAAGAAGTCTTCATAAAGCAGTTATTGACTAATCCTATTTTAAGACTAAGCTATGAAGTTAGTATAGGTACTCTGTAAAAAACTGCAAGTACAGAACTTACATAAAAAGGAAAAAAAATAGTATTTCCTATAAGTTTATCCAGATCTCATATTCCCACTTGTTCTTTGTGTCCTTTAATATCTTTTTTCAAAAATATAAATCCCGTGTTGATTTTTAATTTTTGCTTCACTGACCTACTTGGTGATTTAGTTCATATTTTTGTCTACCTAACTAAATTACTCCGCGTCTGAATTACCTTTCTTGACTGTTTTATTTTTTATTATTTCTTCAGTCTCAACAATTTGATATTTCACTATATCCAAACATCATTACTCTGAATGTTATTATTTAGGTCACTTAAAGGGAATAAATCCACAATTTTAAATACTGTATAAATTGCTGAATTATATTATTATTAGAGGTTCATAGGTTCACAGGTTATTCTGAGTTGGAAGGGACCCACAGGATCACCTAGTCCAAATCCCAAGTGAACGCCCACCCAGAGACCGGACCCACAAGCATGGAACCACAGGCACCACGCTCCACCCATCCAAGCCTCCCACCATCAAGACCATATCACTGAGTTCCTCATCGAGTCTTCTCTTAAACACCTCCAGGGATGATGATTCCACCACCTCCCTGGGCAGACCATTCCAATGAGGAATCACTCTCTCTGTGAAAAACCTCTTCCTAACATCCAGTCTAAACATACCCTGGCGTAGCTTGAGGTCATGTCCTCTTGTTCTGGTGTCTTCAGCCTGAGAGAAGAGATTCACACCCACCTGACTGCAACCTCCCTTCAGGTAGTTGTAAACAGCAATCAGGAGAAGTCTGAGTCTCCTCTTCTCTAGGCTGAATAACTTCAGTTCCCATAGCAGCTGCCCATAGGGCTTGTCCTCCAGTCCTTTCATCATCCTTGTCGCCCTTCTCTGGACCCTCTCAAACAGCACAACATCCTTCTTAAACTGGGGAGCCCTGAACTGCACACAGTACTCAAGATGTGGTCTGACCAGTGCCGAGTACAGGGGAAAGATAATTTCCCTAGTCCGACTGACCACACTGTTCCTGATACAGGCCAGGATACCATTTGCCTTCTTAGCCACCTGGACACACTGCTGGCTCATATTAAGTTTCCTGTCAATCATTACTGTCAAATCCCTTCCCATTTCACCACTCTCCAACCACTCATCCCACAGGTGACAGCGATGCAAGGGATTATTATGTCCAAAGTGAAGCACCTAGCACTTAGACTTGTTAAATCTCATATTACTGGAGTCTGCCCATTTCTCTAGTCTATCAAGGTCCCTCGGAAGGGCCCTCCGACCCTCTGGCTGTGCAACATTTGCTCCCAGCTTGGAAGCAAACTTGTCGGGCCTAACACTGATCCCTGCCTCTCCAAAATCCTTGCTGACTAGTACGAATGTCACGCTCATTTTGCAGTTGCTGCATAATAGCATACAGGACTATCTGTTTCAAGATTTTTCCTGGGACTGAGGTCAGGCTGACAGGTCTGTAACTACTCGGACCCTCTTTCCTGCCCTTCTTGTGGATGGGTGTCACATTAGCCAATATCCCGTCTTGTGGTACATCACCAGTAAGCCAGGACTGTTGGTAAATTATGGAGAGTGGCTTAGTGAGTTCATTTGCTAGTTCTTTCATCACCCTTGGATGGATCCCATCTGGTCCCATGGACTTGCGAGGATCCAAGACACTCAGCAAGTCTCTGACTACCTCCTCTTGAAATATAAGGGGGTTATATTGCACCCCGATGACTTCCGTCAGCCCACTATTCCAGGCAAAGAAGCATTAGGTATTTCTATCTTTCCTCATCTCTTCTTACTCTATTTCCCTCTACATCCAATAAGGAGTGAAGGTTGTTGCAGCCTCTCTTTTTACTGTTGATGTACTTATGGAAGCATTTGTTATTGTCCTTAACAGAAATGGCTAGGTTGAGTTCCATCTGGGCTTTTGCCTCTCTGGTTTTTCTGCTGCATGACTTGACAACTTCCTTAAACACACCCTGACTCACCTCCCCCTTTTTCCAAAGGCTGTACATCCTCTTTTTCTCCCCTAGTTCTTTGAGGAGCTCTTTGCTCATTCAGGCCGGCCTTCTGCCCCTGTGAATCATTTGTCGGCGCATTGGGACTGCTTGCTCCTGTGCCTTCATGAGCTCATTCTTAAAGTATGTCCAGCTTTACTGGACCCATCTGCCATTAAGGGCTGTTTCCCATGGTACCCTCTCAATCAATTTCCTAAACAGTCCAAAGTCAGCCCTCCGGAAATCCAGCATGGAGGTTTGGTTCATGCCCTTTCTTGTCACACTGCCGATTGAAAACTCTATGATCTCATGGTCACTACCTCTCAGATATCCTCCAATCGAAATATCTCTAAACAACCCTTCCTTATTTGTAATCAATAGGTCAAGCACAGTCTCTCCCCTGGTAGGCTCACTCATCTGCTGCATCAAGAAACAATCATCAACTATGTCTAGGAACCTTCTGGACTGACTCCTCTCTGCTGTGTTAAGTTCCCAGCAGATATCAGGCAGATTAAAATCTTCTGCAAGAACTAGGGCAGCTGATCTTGAGGCTGTCTCTAGTTGTCTAAAGAGCAATTGGTCTGCCTCTTCCTCCTGATCTGGTTGTCTGTAACACACTCCAAGCAGGATTTCAGCTCTATTGGGAATCCCTCTTACCTTGACCCAGAGGCTCTCTACTTGATCATCCTTGATGTCAAGTTCTATGGTATCAGGGTTTTCTTTAATATATAGGGCCACCTCCCCCACCAATATGTGCTCTCTTATCCCTTCTAAAGAGTGTGTAGCCTTCCAATGTGGCACTCCAATCATGCGCTTCATCCCATCATGTTTCTGTGATGGCAACTATATCGTATCTCTCCTGATACACCATAACCACCATTTCTTCCTGTTTGTTACCCAGGTTGCGTGCATCATGATAAATTCTGCCTTCATCTTTCTTTTCTCAAGGCTGAAGAAACCCAGTTCTCTCAGCCTTTCTCTGTATGGCAGTCTTCCCAGTCCTTGAATCATCTTTATGGTCCTTCTCTGGACCTTCCCCAGTCTGCCTACATCTTTTAGCTTATGAGGAACCAAAACACGGCACAGCACTTCCAGCTGTGGCCTGACAAGCACAAGGTAGGATAACAAAGTAGCTTTTTTTTCTCCTCTGGTGGTGCATTCTATATTTAAATATAACAAAACCAAAGAAGAGTTAAAAAGTCATAATTAGCATTTTGTGTTAGAAGCAGACAATTTCCATCAGGAAGTAATTCATGAGGTTGTACTGTTAGAAGTGTTGGAAGGTCTCATTGCACATAGAATATACGGTCAAGTGAGTGGATTATACAGTATTTTGCAAGGTGAAAATACCCCTGTGTTTTGTCAACAGGAGGATATTGCTCAATTTTGTGTATAGTTCTCAAGGAAAAAACATAATTTGGAGAAAGAAAATAATTTAGTATTGAAACGGTCGGCTTCTCTTCATGAGTCGTGTAAATCTGTCAGTTCAGGTTTGGTCTGTGTTTATTTTTTTTCATGGGATTATTCCAGCAAGTATCCTTTCATATTAAAATTCTGACCTCCTTACTTGCTTTGCATAGCTGTAAAAACATTTGCCAATTTACTTCCCATAACAGCCTGCAGCTCTCTAGCATTACCCAGAAATTACCTGATTTCAATACCACAGCTTTTCTCTAAAACAGCTATGCTGTGTCAGCCAAGATATTTTTAGCATCTTTTCTTTCATCCTCAATATCATCCTCTGAAAAACTTGTTATGCACTTCTCCTGCTTTTTCCCCCACTCATTTCCATTAAAATTATAACCTATTTTTAAAAACATTGATATTTTTCTAGATCACTGTTTCCCCATCATTCCAATGATGTCATAAATAGCTTAAAAAGTACTGCAAAAATACTCAATATCAGTTTGGTAATTTTAGACTACTGACTCTGATTTCCCCTCATTTTTTTTTACCACGGATACTTAACCATTTCCTATACTACTCAACTTTAACCTTTGTGCCTTTCATCTTTGGTAACAGTAACCTTCAGAAATGGTACATATACATGGGATCTCCATTAGAAATTATTTAACATGGAATAGGCAAATAAGTCAAGCACTGTTTTTTCAACTAATCTGATCATTGTTACGAACTTCTTTTTTTATTCATAGAATGCATGTTAAACATGATTTGTGAGAGACTGTGAGAAGACATTTTCTGCTTCTGTGTGACAAAGTTCCTAGATCAGAGTTCCATCCTAATTTGGAAACCACGGATTTTGATATAGTACAGTGACATTTCTTCCCAAGAAAAGAAACCAAAGTTAAATCAGGAAAAGTGTGGGGGCAAAAAGAGAAGAGAAGAAGAATACAAGTTCATAATGATGTGTTTCCAGAACTGGATATTTTGACATATTTTGTAGATGTAAGTGCAGAGCAAAAGCAAAATTCATAAGAATATATTACCTGATGAACAGATTCATCATCTGTATTAACTTCCGCAAGCATGATTTATGAAAATACTTTTATATATAATACAAAAGAATTATCTCAAATATGTAACTAACTTTTATTTCAAATTTCACTCCATAATGTCATAAGAGTTCCTAATATATTGCATATGTTTGATGCTGTTCACAAAGCGTATAGTGGGTCTGTAGGCATATAGTACAAGAATGTGTGATGGAGAAAGGAAAAAAAGGAGAAAGACTATTTTTCCTTTTAATCAGTGAGATAAATCTTGTATTCACCCTTTTTGTACTAGTTTTTTGTAGTGGTTTGACCCTGGCTGGATGCCAGAGACCCACCCCAACTTCTCCCGAAGGAGAAAACTAAAGAAAAACAAACTGGAAAATAAAACTGGAAAATAAAATAAAACTGGTCACAGGCAAAAACAAGGCAAAACTATAAGTAAAGAACATAAAGCGTTTATTTTCTAACTAACAAGCTCAGAACTGCAAGGGAAGCATCATTTAGAAGGCAACCTTTCTCCCCCCACCCCTCCCTCTCTTACAATAGATGTAATATTCCCTTTTCCACCAGGAGAAAAAAGGGGGAACATAGGACAGGGGTAAACCAGGCAGGTTGGTATTTCTGACCAGATCCAGGGTAGGAACCATCTCTCTGCCCTTCCATAAAGTTCTCTCTCTCTCACAAGAGGGAAAGGTCTTTCATGACCCCTCCCAAGTGAGATCTCGACCTGAGGACGACAGTTCTTCTGAAAAATTCTCTGTTGTCCAGAAGTCACAGCCAGGATTGCAGCTTTTAAGTACTGGTTTTTATCTGCTTCATAATAAGCCCACCCAAAAGTACACAGATCCTACCACAAGGCACAAAAAGTCTGTCCAAGGATCTCTGCCGAGCTCTCAGCTAGCTCCAGGCTCCTGTTTCTGGGCTTCAAAACTATCAGCAGTTTGTCCAGCGTTACCTCTCCATCTTCAGTCTTAATGCTTAGACGGATTCTGCGGTCCTGGTTCTCTCTCTTTGGTCCATAGGTTTTCACCATGGTCAGTCCAATTCACAAGCAGCAGCGGGATGCCTGGAAGAACATCTCTACCCCTTCTCTCATGGGCCTGGGGGCCTTCAAATCTCTCAGCCTCCTGACGCAGGTTCTGAGCTGGCACGCTACATCTTACTATTGAACTTTTTTTTCTTCTCTCCCAAGTATGTTATTCGGCAGAGACGCCTTTATCTCTATAACCTTGAAGCCCATGGCAGCATGGAGAGCTCAGGCAAGAACTGAGCTGTTAACCCCCTCGCTGCCAGAGCAGCAGAAAACCCCCTAAACCATAACATTTTTATGTACACCTTGCTTTTATGTAAGCTGTCATAATAGACTGCAGTAGCTTGAGGACCTAATTTGTTAACTGCAAAAGCTTTTTTAATTTGTTGTCTTCCTCACTATAAGCAGTACAGCACTTGAGATACAAGAGTATCACACAAAAGCAGACAAGACTCTGAAACTCCTAGACTTTAATTTAATGATATTGAGATAAGGAATTCTCCTTAACATCCATCTAATATTGACTCCTATTAGTTGTACAAAAGTAGAAAATATTAAAAGGATAATCTTCCATGTTTTCTACAGTATAAAAAAGATAGAGAATTTAGCCTATATAAAACCAACCTATATTAAGTAAAATGGCTTAGCTATGTGTGTTCAGGAAAGCTTTACCAAAGGAAGCTCTCTGCAAGCAAAATATCCTAGACCATAGTTCATCAAGTGTTGGAATTGGCAATTAGTGCATGTAATCTGATTCAGTTTTCTAACAACTTACAAAAAGATTATATATTCCAAGGTTGAATAAGACATTTTTACGCATATATTTTCCAATATTATTTCCCATTCCAAATAAAAGATTAGTTTTCCCTTTATGTCATAGAAAGCAGGTTTTAAACTGAAAAGGTTTACTTGATATTAGAAAAATATATTGATGCACTAGCTCAGCTAATAATCTTCTTGATTCTGTAGAAAAGTACATTTCTGACAAAGTAGCACTGTGTATTAACCTAAATATAGGATGTTTAAAAGGAGGTAAATTAGTTATGTTTCTATGTACCTTAAGATTTGCTATAAGTCAATCCTAAATTTCAATGAATATTTTTAAATTAATTCTTTTCCATTGTAGCATACCCCTATATGTTTTGTCTCATAATCTTGCAAATGAAGTGAACAGCTTTTAATACTATACTGAATTCCCTCCATTAGCCCTAAAGTATTAAATACGATTTTCTTAAGCCTGCTTGTTACATCTATAAGGCTTAACTGAAAATACTGATTGTTGAAGAGTGCTCAGGTCAGTGTTCCTTTGCATTTCTGCATCCAATATTAGGATGAAGGAGAATGTGTCTCTATTTTATTAATTTAATTTTATTAAAATTTGTCCCTTTAGACCATTCTTGGATGATGGATATTGTACATGGTAGGCACTATAAAATCTGTAACCTTGACTGAATACACTTTAATAATATATTTCCCAAGTTCTTTGTTCTAATTTAATGAGCTACATCATAGCTGAAATTCAAGATGTAGAAACTGTCTTCTCATCAGTGTAAAACTTTATTGAAAAAGTAAATCCTTTCTCCAGGTAAATACAGTTTTTGTAAATCATAGATTGAAATTTTGTTTAACTGTACAGAACTCAGACGTTAGAAATTCATAACAAGTTCAGTACCTGGGGTGCCTTTGTTGAATTGTAACTATTCAGAATAAACAAGTGCTGTAATGTGGTTTTTATGTACTGGATATCTACTTGAAACATTGTTTTAATTTTTAATTTCTAACTTAAACAAGCAAAAAGGTTCTTTCTCTTAAATGTTGTTTCTTCTCTTTAATTTTATATTATGACATCATAATCTGTATATAAGAATAAGCTGATTCTAGGAAGGTGTCTGTGAACAGTTATCATCTCTTTTCCCATCCTCCTTCTTTTATAAAGCTGAATGGATAACCCCTAATTATACCTTAGTTAAATTTTGATGATCCCCTTTATCATCAGAATAACATCATAATGATCTGCAAAAATTAATGGGTATAATCTAAGTACTTATATACATCAGATTAGGTGTTAGTTATGTAGAGAACCAACTTATTTCAAGGTTGTTGTGGTTTTTTGTGAGTTCATGACACGGTTTCACACAGTAAGCTTCAGGAGAAACTTGTGAAACTTGGGCTGGAAAGGAGCATTTTATGCTGGGTTACAAACTGGTTGGAGGGGCGAGCTCAGAGGGTGGTGGTGAATGGTGCAACATCTGACTGGCGGCCAGTCACCAGTGGAGTCCCACAGGGGTCAGTGTTGGGCCCAGTACTGTTCAACATCTTTATCGACGACATGGACGAGGGAATTGAATCCATCATCAGCAAGTTTGCGGATGATACTAAGCTGGGGGCAAATGTTGAACAGCCGGAGGGTAGGAAGGCCCTCCAGAGGGACCTTGACAGGCTGGAGAGGTGGGCAGGCTCCAACAGTATGAGGTTTAACAAGGCTAAGTGCCGGGTTCTTCACTTTGGCCACAACAACCCCGTGNGAAGACTGGACGAGGAGCTTAGTGACATGGTCTAGCAGGGAGGTGTAGGGCTGGATGACGTTGGGCCCCTTCCGGCTCGGAGTGGCCTGCTAGACTGTGAGGGATCTAGGCTGGTGTTATGCCCCGCGATGTGCTCTCGGTCTCCCTACGGGTGTTAGATGGTGAGTTGGACTAGATGATCCTTGTGGGTCCCTTCCAGCTCATAATGTTCTGTGATTCTGTGATTCTGTGATTCATTTTTACAATCAGGAAAAAATGTGAGTGTGTTCACTTGGAGACTTGCAAGTGCCTTCCTTTTGTAGATGCTGTAAATACATTATATTTATCACAAAGGTACTTGGGAAGCAAAGTCTTCCACCTGTCCAGTCAGCTTCAAAAATCAGTGCTCATCCCACCAACAGATATCTGGGAGTAGCTCAGCTTAATTAAGCATATAGAATTAAGAAGTAAAAGGAACTCCAGCAATACATTGGAGTTAAAGAAAGGAGTGTGTTAATGACAATTGAATAACTTGACAGACAGCTCTTAAATGCTTATTCACATCTTAAAGGTTAATTTAGGAATGGTAGAATGTCAAACATGTTAAAAGAATTAGAAATCTGAATTTACATGAAATTACAATATTTTTGAAATTTTGTTTTTACCTTTATACATTTCTTGTGAAATAGAGTACCTGTGGTACTCTACTATTCTGAAGGTCATTTTGACATAAGACAATGAATTACAAGTGCTCAAAATCAAAATCTTGCATTTTGTATCAGACATTTAAATATGTGACCTTAGAAATAATTCAAAAACCTATAGTTCCAATTTAATTCTCATTCCTACATTACCTATTTATAGGAAGACTGCGGTCATTTTACACCACTGCATTACAAGAAATTTATTTCAGGGGAGTCAAGAATTGGCCTGGATTTCAAATAAACAGTAACTACATATAGAATTTTCTTTATACTACTAATGAACCCAATATATTGGTTGCAGGCAGTGAGGAAGAGTTTGTTCCTTTGAAGATGCAGTAAACTTAAAATTTTTCACCTAGCAAGAGAGCAGTTCAAGGACTATAAAATGTATAAACATGACTGAAATGATGAACTGGCAAGCCATGGTATGTTCAGATATCTGATTTAAGATGCTTTCATATTGAATTCCTTTGCAGGTTCACAAACAGTGCATACAGATTCATCATTGTGACAAAGCCCTTATCGTGCAATATGCATTTTAAGATGTACTTTGTGAACATAAAATCTTGCTATGAATTGTCTCAGCACAAGCTGCTTCTGTTTTTTATAACTACTAGGAATAAAAAGACATTTATGTTCATATGTCTGCCTTTCATTCTAAAGAAATAAATATTCTCTAGATAGTAGCATGCACAGTGAATAAAATTAGTGTACCATTCCTGTAGTTTTCTGCATATACACACACATACTAATAAACCACCAAGATATATTAAGTTGCTGGAGGGCAGGCCCTATGAGGAGCGACTACAGGAACTGGGACTGTTCAGTCTGGAGAAGAGGAGGCTCAGAGGGGACCTCATTGCTGTTTACAACTACCTGCGGGGAGGATGCAGCCAGATGGGTGTAGACCTCTTCTTCCAGGCTGACGACACCAGAACGAGAGGGCACGGCCTCAAGTTACGCCAGGGGAGGTTCAATCTTAACGTTAGGAAGCGGTTTTTCACAGAGAGAGTAATTGCATATTGGAATGGGCTGCCCAGGGAGGTGGTGGAGTTACCATCCCTGGAGGTGTTTAAGAGAAGACTGGACGAGCAGCTTAGTGACATGGTCTAGCTGCGGGGTGTAGGGCTGGATGACCCTGGACCCCTTCTGGCTCGGAGTGGCCTGCTAGACTGTGAGGGATCTAGGTTGGTGTTATGCTCTGGGATGTGCTCTCGGTCTCTGTACGGGTGTTAGGTGGTAAGTTGGACTAGATGATCCCTGTGGGTCCCTTCCAACTCATAATATTCTGTGAAAAACAAGTTCTAATAATTTGAATGTTCCAGAAAAGAACTGATTTTTTAAAAATAATAATTCAATTTATTACCTTCAAGATACCTGTTAAACATGAAAGAAAACCTAAATATTAATGGATATTTAGATTTTCTTTTCTAATTGTTAATAAAAATAGGAAGTTGAGATCTTCATGCTTAAATGCATCCATCAGCCTCACTCTGCTCAATCTACTTGTGTACAATTTTCTTGTGAAAGAAGTAAAAATTATTTAAGATTGTTCATATTCTAAGTATATCTTCACAAAGAAAATCCATGAAGTTTTAAAATCCCTGACCAAGCACTCTAGGAAAGCAGAACAAAGTAAAACTTTAAACAAACATGCACTTTGTAAGACTCCTTCCTAACACTTGTTTTTGTTGCTAAAATGAAGTTTTTGAGCTAGTGACATAACTAGCATTTATTTCAGAGATGGATCAGGTCTTCAAATTTCAACTTACTGAAATTGATTTGGTTCCATTTGTGTAATTGAGAACAGGATTTTTGCCAAGAAAATTAAGATCTTTCAACCATTTGAATAAGGAAATTGTGTACAGTCATCTATATTTTATTTGTACTGTGGCAGAACTGTCTGAGACTAAAAAATTCTTTCCTTCCTCTCTAAATCAATTCCATTATGAATCAGAGCCAAAAGAAAATGCAGTTTCCTAAGTCCCATGTAATTCACATATATAGGTGCTGAAATACATTTCTAAAATCTGAAAGTGCATATTTATGTACTCATATTTCAAATTCTTAGATGCACAAAGTTTTGACTGTTAATATGACAAGTAAAAGTTGCTGTCTCGACAGTAGTAAGCAGCTCTAAATACAGAATGGATGCTTACAGCAACAGGAGTGACTGGAGTTTTTCATGACAGAGCTCCACAGATAGTCTATCCTAGTTAACTGTGTATGTCCTTCATGAAGGTCCAACTTAGACACTCTTCCCTTTTGGCTCACTGTCTTTCCCTAGAAAAGGCAGTAACTGGTTATTTTAGCAGAAAATGAAGTTCAAAAAAAGTGTTGCTCAAACTCTGACTACCACAGAACAAAAGGGAGATCCTGCCAGCTAATGGTGTCCTGATATCCCATGGCCACCCATTACTTGCATTGGGCTAGAGTAGCTGTTGTGCACCTCAAACAGCCTTAACTAAGAGAAGCAGCAGCTAAGTGCCTTGGAATGGACAATGCTGAAATAGCAGCATGAGTTTTGCAGATTTTGTTGGGACATTAGGAATCTCAGCTATGGATCTGATTCAAGTGCTGGTGATAATGTTGTTGATATGCTTTGATGAAATCTCAATACCCTCAACCCACTGATTTCTCAACCCAGATGTTACATATCAATGTAAGTTACATAGAGACATATAGTCCAATTTAGCCATTGGCAATCAAGATAATAATCACCCAAAATTTTCATAGACTTCTTGAATCTAATCAAAAAGAATAGAAATTTTTAATCATTTTCCCCCATCTTTAAGTCAAACTTCACTGTACAAAATGGAAAAGGAAGGAAGATGGTGGTAAAACCTCAGAGCTACATTTTAGCATAATGATCAGAAAGAAATAACAGATAATTCCTTTTTCTGAACTTGAATGTTTACTTTTGCCAAGTGGAATGATTTTGACTCAGATTTTATCTGAATATGGATAAGGTGAATCCCACTCCAGGTAAGAATATAGTATAGGTACCAAATTAGTTATTATCAAATTTGATCTGTTCTCAGATATATCAGAGGCATAAAATTCAGTTAGATAAATAACAGTAATAAATATTGAGAAATTAATTCTTTCTCTGATATGATTTTTTATTGTTATACAGATTAACACAGGCTTAATCCCTTCCTTTTACAACTCCTTCCCCTCCCCACAAGAATCCCACCAGCTTGTCAAGTCTCTATGACAATGGTTAATTAAAAACATGCACAACTTTGATGAATGTAGCTCTCTAGCCATCACTGAAGCAATTTGGAAAGTCTGGAACAGTTTTCCAATCAATCTAAGTAATAATGAAGAGCATAAGAGAGACAGAGATAAAAACTCGTAAAATCCTTCTTTCCCTTACAGTCTCCCTGGGAATCCACTCAGTGGACAAGAAAAGTAACGAAGTTCTTATATATGATTTACGAGAGCAAATCTAGTTGAAAGCATTCCAGTAGTCAGAAGGAGTCTGAAACACTAACAGTCAGCAGGGAATGGAAAAAAATATACAGGGAAAAGTAAATAGATGGTGTAAAAAGCTGAGAGAGAGAGAGAGACAGAGAGATATTATTATTTTCAGTTTAATGAAAGGACATACAGTTGTGATTCATGGACCTCTGCCCTAAAACAGTAAATACAAGTGTGCTATTTTGAAGGGAATGAGACAAGTGAGTTTAAAAACTACAAATAAAAATATGAACTCTATCTTAGTAATGAGGCGAGGCGAAGCAAGGCAGGGAAAGGTAAGGCGAGGCAAGGCGAGGCCAGGTGAGGCGAGGAAAAGCAAGGCAAGGCAAGGCAATGGAACAGATAGTCCTGTGTGTTATTATGCAGCAACTGCAAAATGACCATAACATTAGAACTAGTCAGCATGGATTTCAGAGAGGTAGAAATTGTCTGACCAACCTGATCACCTTTTATGACCTGATGATTCACCTGGTTGATGAAATAAAGGCCATGGACATTGTGTACCTGGACCGTAGCAAAGCCTTTGACACAGTTTCCAGTGGTAATCTTCAAGAGAAACTTTTAGGGCATGGACTGGATAGAAGCATTCTGTGTTGCGTTAGAAATTACTTGGATGTACAGGCTCAGAGGGTGTTGGTGAATGGTGCCACATCCAGATGGGCAGCCAGTCAGTAGTGGAGTGCCACAGGAATCAGTGTTAGGCCCAGCACTGTTCAACATCTTTATTGATGATATGGACGAGGGAATTGAGTCCATCATCAGCAAGTTTGCAGACGATACCAAGCTGGGAGCAAATGTCGAACTACCGGAGGGTAGGAGGGCCCTTCCGAGGGACCTTGACAGACTAGAGAAATGGGCAGACTCCAAAAATATGAGATTTAACAAGTCTAAGTGCCGGGTTCTTCACTTTGGACATAACAACCCCATGCATCGGTATCGGCTGGGGGAGGAGTGGCTGGAGAGTGGTGAAATGGAGAGGGATTTAAGAGTAATGATTGACAGAAAACTGTGTGTCCAGGTGGCTAAGGAGGCAAATGGCATCCCGGTCTGTATTAGGAAGAGTATGGTCAGCTGGACAAGGGAAGTTATTCTTCCCCTTTACTCGGCACTGGTCAGACCACATCTCGAGTGCTGTGTGCAGTTCTAGGCTCCTTAGTTTAAGAAGGATGTTGAACTGCTTGAGACGGTCCAGAGAAGGGTGACAAGGATGGTGAAAGGACTGGAAAACAAGCCCTGTGGGGA
>WEKX01021527.1:1564-17315 GCA_013390025.1 Pitta sordida
GATAAACTTCTGCAATAATTAAGCTTTGATACGTGACAGTTCACCCTTCATGACTCAGTCATAAGATCTGCATGTTCTGAAAAGTCAGAGCCAAGCTCAATCCCTCTACCAATTTAGGAATTATCTCAGGGTAGAACTAGTGTCTGATTGTCATTTTAGCATAAATACTGTAAGAATAATTCAAACATGTTCCTCTGCTTAGAAATCTTATCACTGTATTTAATAATTTTATTTGAAGACATGCCTTTCATTGGTTAAATACTGTCACTTTTTGCCATAGGAAGAATGTAATTTGTTTGCCAGTGTGTGGTGTGTCAGCACTATGCTGGACCCAATAGTCCTTTTTCACATGAGTATGTCAGTGACACCCTCATGTTCCTCTTAATTTTATTGCTCCAGGAAGTTCTTAACATGGCACTTTTACTGCCATCTCTTGAGGAAAGTCCATGATTAGCTCCATGAGTTTCATGGGAGGAATCCTTGGTGCCCCGTTGTATGCACTGTATGACAGAAACCGTGCTGCTGTCATAGTGTCACAGTGTTGGTAAGGTTGGAAAAGACTTTGAAGATCATCAAGTCCAACCTATAATCCAACTAAAACCTAACAGCTATAACATTTATATCACGGCCCTCAACACCTCATCCAGTGTANTACATGCTGGCACAAGAAAGTTGCCCTCCGTCTCCTGCCACAGAATAAAGCTATTGACTTATTCAAGTATCAAACAAGGCAAACATATTAAATAAAGACAAAAAATAATATAACTTGAATAGTGATAATTATTGTTTAAAGTCATATTCTAGCTGATTCAAAGGGATGGTATATAAAAGGCCAAACAACCAGCTTGTAGTGACCATACACACACTTCTTTCAAAATAAATTAATGAGAAAACTATCACTTAATGATGAAAGAGTAGAAAGTAGGGAAATATCTATGTGAATAAAATCCTTTTTCCCTTTTAGCTGAGAAAAAGAAAGAAACATGGGAGATGCTAAATGAACTACTTTAAAAAACCACTTTCCATATTTCTGCAAAGGTAAAAGAAAAACTGGAAAACGTTCTATATATACTTAACCTAGATTGGAACACCACAGTCCTTAATTAGGGGAGAGAGTACTATAATCTCCTTATTGGCTGCCCCTTTACTCCAGGATGCTAGTCAAAAAAGAAATCACCAAAGAAGCTGTTGTCCCTTCTATGCAGTGCACCATACTCTTGGCAGGCTAGTCAGGAACAAAAAAGCATGCATGGTCCTCCTTCAATTAAGCACTCAGGGCAGACAAAGTGGCCTTCAGCTTCCATAATTAAAGAAGAAAAAGGCAATTGGCTCACAGGCCATAAACTCTTGCTGAAAAAGCAGCTAAGAAGTGAAAGGAGCAGGAAAAACTAAAGATTCAGATAAGAAAGCTTCTAAGTAGAATGAAAAGAAAAAGGAACAAAAAAAGGAAGAAGACAGAAAAATCATGCATATAGAGAATTATCAAGAAGGACATTTTAAACTCTTTTTTTTAGTTGTTTTTGTTTGTTTTTTTTTTTAAATTTAACTTCTTTCTCCTTTCCATAAAATTAAATCTATTTTGATTTTTAAGTAAGCATAATCACTTTACAGGTATTGTAGATTATTTTCTGTTTTTAAGAAAAAAAATTAAGTTTTTTAACTATTCCTATCAACAATAATGAATTACACCTCTAATATTTTCAGTCAATGACACTCAACCATAATTCCAAACATGATTTTGGTTATACTCTATCTCATGTTATTTTGGAGGTGGTTGTTTATTGTTATCTATTAAAGCATGATAGATGTCAGTACATAATAGCTGGTTGCAAAATATGTTTTCCATACTCTTCAGGAAAAGGTCATGATAGTCAAGGTCTCCTTGTGGGATAGAAACATGGATCCGGGACTTTATGGGTTTGACTATTGATAAATCTCTTACCACTAGAACTGTCCAGTAACACCCACACACATAAGGCAGCAGGAGGTAAAAGTAGGTTACTACTTTTTCTAATTCTGAGAAAAAAACCCACAAAATGACAATCTCCTTTTTCTTGGGTTACTTAAAAAAATAAGGTGTTGGTTTCACATACTGCAAATTCCCAAAGCATCAGATGTTGCACAGACTGCATTAAAAAAATTACAAGAATTTCTAAGGGACTATGAGGAAATGGAAAGAAGGAAAGACATTAAAGTCATAAAAATTCATAATTGTTCTTTACCTATGTAGTAAGCAGAGATACTTAAACAGAAGCTGCCTTTACAGCTTCCCTACAATGATACTCCAGTTTATTTATTTTGCCCAACGCTTCATCTGGACAACAGCTAAAGCACACTGCTCCTGTCATTCTGCGCAAAGATTCAAAAGATTATATCAGACTGAAAAGCCAGCACACAGAAATTTATCCTGATCCAACCAGAAGCATCTGCTCACACTGTCTGCCAGTCTGTTCTGCAGACCCAGTAAAAATGTACAGCTGAAGAGACAGACTTAATTTCAAATGCATTAAATCATAGCCAGACTGCTATTTGGCATAATGAGAAAGACGTTCCCCACTCCTTTTCTGTTTATGTATAAAAATCCATTTGTATTGCCTTTCATTATTTGGACTGACTGACCTTGAAGGTTTGTGGGGGTTTGTTTCAGTTGTTCCTTTTTAATGTATATGCTGGATAAAAAAATGCTGTGCAGTATGACACAAGCAAAGACTTGGATAGGTTGAGTTTTCTGTTTTGGTAAAGTAGTACATCATTGTTGTGCTGTCTGTGATGGGATGAAGTGCTGTTTGAGACTATTCCTTTCCAACATACCTAAAAAGAACTGATTAATTTCTTTCAGTTAGTCACACTTGTATGTCCTTCTCATAAGCATTTTTACACAAGCTCCCCACAGTATTCCATTCCTTACAAGTATTACATATATGACTGCTGTGGCACTGCAGCTGGAATGCTGAGCAAAGCTTCTTTTAGAACATTAGGTTTCTGAGAACCAGAAGCACATCAGCTGTGAAGATATCTAGTCTGGTATCTAACATCAGCCAATGCTACAGAAGTCTTTATGCTGAGATGGACACAACCTATGCACAACACAGTTGAAACCAAAATTATAACAAATGCCTACAAGGACATTGAGTTAGCATTCATTAATGTTTATTGATATTTATGCGTGATCATGCTTACAGAAACCTCTGATGTAGGAGAAAAGTGGCACCTCGTGAATTAGGAAGGCCCCCACTAAGAAGATTCTGTGTGTATGCACACGCTTGCACATAGTCCATAGCCTCTATAGGCACATCCATATTATATATATATACACACACATACAAATCTGATGTTACAGCCCCTCGGTGTAACAGCCAACAAAAGTGCCATGCAGCACCAATTTCAGATGACTAGGTTTTCATAGACCTCTTCTTCTGAAACAGAATTCTTTTAGAATTCTAAAGCAAACCATCCCAAACAAAGGAAGAAAAGTTTAGCTTGTTTACCATGAAACCAAGACAGACAGATATGAGTAACCCAGTTTACAAGAGATGGAAACAAGTGCCAGTTGCCAAAGACATGCAAAACTGATGTAGGATGAGGATCAGTGCAAGAGAATGTCAATACAAGGAGCTGTGTGTTTCTGTCTGGAGTACTGAGGCTTCTTCTTTCACCTTACTCAGCGTGTGTGTGGTGGTGGATCAGGCAAGGCTGGCTCTGAAAAGAATTTCTAAACTATATTGTATTACCTGCAGAAACTGTTGGGTAGAAAATACTCTGATTTGAGTTTATAATCCCTGGAGATACGCATTTAAATTCAAGTCACAGGTTATTCCCTCAGCTGAAGTTTTCTGTTGCTATATCTGAAAGGAGAAAGTTTTGACAACTAAAATTTAGATCTTTGAGAAGAGATTCACTTTGAGACAGTGAATAAATGTCTCTGAATATAACACCGCAGGGGTCCTCCTCACAGACTGAAAGATACTCAAATAACAGTTCTAGAATTGTCCTTTTCTATTTTTTTTTCTGCTTTGCTTTATAAAGGGAAATTCACCACCTTTAACTCATTTTTAGGAATTAAAATTGATTGCCTTATTAATATTGAGAAGCACCATTTGATGAACTGCAGTAACAGAAAGAGTCCTGAGGGCACATTTTTTAACAGCTTAACCTCCAATGAGCCAATCTTCACTGAACCGCTGCAATTACATTGTTGTAATATATTCTCTTCTATGGTTGATATTAATAATGGTGTATCATAGTCTATTTGCTATTCTTTTTCCAGTGGAAACAAAGGAGAAAAGCACTTTGCTCTCCTTTCTTTCTTGCATTGTTTAACAAAAGTCGACAGATGCAGGTCTCCTCCTCATTGATTAGTTACTGTTGGCATTCACATCCATGAGCAAAGGAATCGAGGTTTCTCAATTATTATTTTTTTTCTATGTTAAAGAACACAGTGTCCCAACTTCTATAGAAAAGAGATAGCAAAAGAAAAGTGAAATATTTACACTATTTATTATAGTTCATGAAGACAAGAAGGGAAAAATTATTATTTCAGGAGGCAGAAAAAATATCAAATACTGGATGGGAGGTGATTTTCTGAAATCCAAGTAGAATATCTACACTTATAACAAGTATATTACAAGACTAGAGAATGTTAAGGCATTCTCAAAGTTGAATTTTCTCCAGGTCTGTTTCCCTTCACTTCTTTTTTCTAGTGTTCCACACAAGGCATCACCTCCTCCCTTTCCCCTGACAGTATTAGTCACTAAGATCAGAATTGTCATCAGATCTGCAATGTTCAGACTCACGATTTGTCTTCTCATGATAGGAAATCTCACTGTAAGAGCTTCAAAAATGGCAAATAAGAGTCAAATGCTACTTGGAAGAATTTCCCATTGGTGCCAAGTTCACGTATCCTGGTTCCATTTTATCACCATTTCTCATCAGGGAAGGAAGAGACAGTCATTAAATTCTATTTACATCAATACATTCCTTTTTACAGAGACAGGTTATGTCAGAGCCCTGAGCGAGGCACAGAGGCATCCTGCAGCCTTTCCTCTCACCTGTCCTGGGCTTTAGCTGCCTGTGCTTAAGGTTAGCTTCAGGAGCATCAGTGGCTAACCCTGGACTGACTGCTGGGAAAAGAGCTGCAAGACACCTGCCTCTGTGCCTCACCTCAGGAGCTGTATGTAAGCTCCAGCCTTTGGCCTGTTCCTGGGCTATGCCATAGGTACACCTGTGCCCACTAGTCCTGACTTGGCCTCATCTCCATTAGCCCCAGTCTTGCAAAGAGGCTCCCGGCCAGGGTGAGGGATGCTCCCCGTGAACAGAGGCTACAACGAGCAGGGACGCAGCAGCAGAGGGCAGCACACTCAATGCAGAGGACCACTGCAGAAAAATACCTTGAAAACAAAAACTTTTAAAAGCCCTGCTACATGATCTCATTGCCTAGCTTGCACCAGCCAGCACAAGACAGGAGCAGAAATATGCAGAATGCAGTTGAACTCTGGGACACTTTTAATTTATAAACTTTAGTTCTATAATTGGCAAATATGTTGGCAAATAATAATTGTGGGTGATAACAAAATTACTTGCATGGGGGATAATGATATGTGAGCTGTGTGCGATGGATGGAAGGAAGATAATTCTGAGATGCAGACCTGCATGAAGCACAGGGTATCATATGACTTAGTTGCTTATTTCCTTGCTTTTTGTTTTTGCATTGGGGAGATACACAGTCTAGCACATTTCACTCACTCTTGATGACTTTTTCCGATGTGTTGTTTTATATTCACATTTCAAAACATATATACATTTAAAATTAGGATTACATGAATATCATTCATAATCAATTCTCAGGAAATTGAAATCTACTTCTACTAATTAAACTTAGCCAAGCTGTACATCTGATCCTTTAATCATTGCAATTAGCACAGTTTAGCTATTGACAGTATACAAAAGGCAATGTATACCTTGCAAGAAAGGGAATTTCTTCCATTCAGAGCAAAACAAATGGTAATATAATAAGTATTAGAAATCCACCACAAAAAAAAAAGAAAATCTATTTTTCTAAAGGAGCTGAGCTATTGCTACCCTAAGAACACTCGCTTTTCCATTTACTGACTTGAGTGTCAAAAAAATTTCCTTTTATTAGAAAAATTAAACCAAAGGTTATGGGCTCTTCCAAGATGCAGATAAGCATCACCTTAGATAAGACTGCTAACCTTCAAATTCTGGCTCAAACAGCATATAAAATCAGACAGTTCCCCAGCTTTTCTACTTAATTAAGATGGGGATTTCAACCAGGCATCTTCCTCATCATACCTTTATAAAATGAGAGTCAAATGTGCACTTTCCAACAGAATTTCATGGAGAAAAAGAGGAGACTTCTGCTCATACTTTAGTTTCAGCTTCTGTATCACAAAAATAAATAAATGCTTTAAAAACAAGCCATACTACCAATTTCCAAGTTCCACCAGAATTTTGTTTACTCATGAATCACTACAGTACAACTGATCTGAGGCAGGACAATGACTTAGTAATGAGCAGCAGTGAAAGCTAGCCTATCTACCTATTTATATCACCTTTATCATAATGGTATACATTTTCATGGTGCCAAGATTGTCTTCCCTGGGAAGGAAAATGAGATGCTTCAACAGTGATATGGTTCAAAAGGTGATTCAAATATGGAGCAAAACACCTCCAACCCACAACCCCTCAAAACCCCGACACCATAATGTAAGACATCATAGCACTTCAATTTTTCATTACAAAAGAAGCCAAAATGCCGTACCCATCAGAGTGGCCTCACACCTGTCAACATGCTCACCAGGTTGCTGCCTAGGGAAACGAGGTACTGTAGCTGTACCTCACAGTGCCAAGCACAACCGTGCTACAAACAGTCAAGGACAGCATTTTAGGTGCCTGGGAACAGCCATAACTTGGCTTCAAAGGCCGCTGAGATGACAGTAGCAGGGAAACAGAAGGAAAGTCCTCCCAAAACTTATCTAGCTAACTTTGGAGGCAAAATTGAAACAATCTTCTGATTTGTTCACAGATGGATGCAGTGGGACTGGAGTATGTTAAGAGAGCATCCCTTTTATTTTTATGCAGAGGCACAGAATTACAGGAGTAAAGATGTATTTCAGTAGCTGAAATAATTTATTTTCTCCCCATAAAATATTTATGACTAATCTAATACTACATTAAATGCTTCTTAATAATGGCAAACATTTGAGGCATTATAATTGGTGAATTGCTAGGAAATGTCATGAAACTAAATGCTTAAAATGTAGAAATTACCTTCAAGTCATCTCATCTGAACGAAATGATAAAAAATTATGTTCTATTCATTACTTTATGTATGTTTTATTATAATAATGTGTTTTAGTTCATGTAACAAAAGGATCCAATTAAATCTTTCTTAAACAGATACAAGTTTATCAGTTAACATATCCTGGGTAAGCCATTCCAGCTAATGCAGCTCTTGCCACTAATGCCATGTTTTAATTCTTTCCAGTTGCTAGAGGAGTTATTTATTCACACAGCATGGAAGCTTATACTCATGCTTCTTTGACTGCACATGAAAGTAAAGGACATTCAAGTAAAGAGAGAGTGAGTAGAAAATTAGCAATTTTAAATCTCAAACCAACCCACACTTCCAATAAAAGATAAATAGATGGATATACCATGATAAATAAAACATGTGTTTTGGCATCTCTGGATTTTGTAGACAAATTGATTTATACCTCTCAAGTAAGAGACAAGGAATACTTGGTTTTTGAAAAGTGGCACACTACTTAGAAACCAGGATATTTTTATTTAATTATGATAATCATCTATTAACATTCTAATGCATGCTAAAATATTAGAAGCTCTTCCTTCCCTTTCTTATCCTATCACGACAGAGATAAATTTGTCCAAATTTCCTTCCTCCCAACTCCTTTCTGTCAACACAGCTGAAGTTAAAATCACTGAGGAGAAGCATTTTGTTTTAAAGTGTCATCGCCTATGTTACAAATTCACAAGTAATGAAGAAAACTGACGAGTTATAGCTGAGATCTGCCAGCAATAAGTCCTCAGTCTCCACCAAACAAAGATCTTTAGTTCTTTTTGAAAACACTGATCTAACTGCTAAACTTATTTTTAAATTTCCTTCTTAAAAGCACCATATCTTCTTGTCTTCTTCTAACACTTCGGCCTCATTTCTAAGGAAATTAGGCTTAATGAGACCATACTAGATACAGAGATTTTTTAACTTGTTGGTCAAATTCAGCTACATCTGACAGTGGGATAGTGATTTCATGTCTAAATAGTATTAGAAGCATTGTATGATTTCAACAGCTTACTGTGGGACAGAGAGCACACTTCAGAATACAGTTATACCCCTGCATTTGTGAGAAACGGGTCATGTCAGAGGTCTCGCAAAATGCCAAACTCGCAAATACGTGCAGGTCATAGTATGCACGCAGGCCATGCCCTTTGCTCCCCCCCCAGCCAATCAGGAGCGCTGGGGAGCCTCTTCAACTCCTCCCCACGGGCTTTCGCAGCACAGGGGAGGAAAGGGAAGTGTTTTTGTGCCCTCTCTGCCTGGGGGGATCCCCCCCGACAATCCCTAGATTTCTCTTTGGCCGTGCTGCTGCTTCCACAGCTGCTGACCGCACGGGCTCGCAGCCCAAACCCCGTGCTGCTGTTCTCGCCCCCTCCCCAGCCCCGGTGCTCATGCCCGCCACGCGCTGCTAGCCCCATGCTGCGGGTCCCACGCCGCTGGCCCACGGTGGCTCAGCTGTGGCAGCAGAGTGAGCATGTCCCGCTGGCCACCGTGGCCAGTCCCACTTTCCTGGGGCACTTCCCTTCCCCACCTGTAGCCATGGAAACAGTAACACGCGCCGGGGGGGGGGGCATCAGTTCCCCAGCTGCACTTAGAGTAACAGGGGACAGTGTGACTCCTGGCCCGCCCCATGGGGCCAGGCTGGCACCGCCCCACAGGGAGCTCTGACACCATCCCTCGGCGTAGCAGAGGCACTGCGCATGCGTCAGCCCGGGAAAGTCGCAAACAGTTGAAGCAAAACTGTGAGAAATTCTCCTCGCAAATGGGTGGGGTCGTAATGGAGAGGTCACAATGCAGCGGGGATTCACTGTACAAACCAACATCTCCTCAAATATGCATGCCTTCTGAAATCTAACAGTAAGCCCTGACAAAAAAAAAATAAATCACAAAGTAGGGTTTGTGTTCAATTACTTTTACAGTCAGGTCTCCTATAACACGAACCCGTGGTCTTATCTGGGACCCGCGCTGCCCAACTTCTGCGTTGAATGGCAGCCACGCCGCGGCCACCACCCAGGCTGGCCCCGGAGCCACGGCCGCCACCTGCACCCCTGCCCATACTGCCCCCGCTGCTGCCCGAGCCACACCACCTCCCGTTCCACTGCCCTGGCTGCCGCCGTGGCCCTGGCTGCCACCGCCACCACAGTGGCAGGTGGCACATGCGCCATTGCGAAATGGTCTCCTACATTGCTAAAAAATCATGACGCTAAGATCTGAAGCCGCAATATGGGGAGCATGAAGTGCAAGAGTGCCGACTGTATTTCCCTCTTATTCTTCCTGCTAATGAAAAACAGCTTTACTGAATTTGTAACACTAAAGAAATGGTAAAATAGTAGCTTTTCCACTAGAATTTTAAGGACGAAAAGGTACCTGGTCATTCTGGAATCTCCAAATTTTAGCACATTTTTATTATCACACTTTGTGATATAAGTATTATATTTATCACTTATTCATGATCAGATTTTTTAAACCATTGTGAAAGGAAGCTTAAATGTAACAAAAACATACCTCTTTTTACAAGCAGTCACATGTAAAAGACAAGAGGTAATGTGTACAAGTTACTCTTGGGGAGATTCTGATTGGGCACAAAATTTTTCAAAATGAGAACAATCGGCCATTGGAATAACCTCCTCAGGGAAGTAGACTACTCACCATTGGACACAGTAGCCAAGCAGGGTGCTGGACCATCTTTTCTAGACATCTTTTTTCTAGCTCACCTTTTGCTGAGAAAGGTTGGACCAGGTGATCCTTGAAATCCCTTCCAACCTGGTATTCATTCTATTACAGTGATTAGGGGAAAATTCTTCACTGAAACAAGCTCCCTAGTTAAGTCCTGGCCCCAAGCCTGACAGTGTTCAAGACGTATTTGGATAAGAGTCTTAGGTATATGGTTTAAGTGTGAGGTTGTTCCACATGGAATCAGGAGCTGGACTCTGATCTTTGAGCCCCTTCCAACTCTGGATAGTCTGTTCTGTGATTCGCCATCATGGGTTCCTGGAAAAATGACAAATGGATTCTCTTTGTAAAATAAACATACGTAGGTCTGATACACACAAAAAGCAGGATCTTGAATAGTTCACAACACAAAATATACATAAGGAAATGTGATGCATGTAAGTACGTACAAGTCACAGACCCTAATAAGGGGAAATAAAATTAGTCCTATTCCTCATCACATTGTGCCTTTAAATTACCACTCACCAGTTTCAGAAGCAAATGCTTTATTACTAGTTTAAAGATTAGATACTTTCCAGCACTACCTTTACTTACAGTCTAATACTCTTCAGCTCTCTCAAGCTATTCGTTGGCCACAGGTAGGCAACTCCCTTCTTTGCCTGCGTGACATACAATAATCCCACTCTGTGTCCACTCTATTTAACTGCAGTCTGTATTAAAGGTGGACTCCCCTAGCCATTCAGCATAGGAAAATCTAAGAATATTTTCCACCAATTTAAAGAAAAAAACAGATGAAAAATATTCTACACAATACTAAAGACTGAGATCAGGATTATTTTATATCAGTAATATAAAACAAATTCCTGCAGAATGAGGCCATCAACATGGCTAACGCTTTGGATTCAAGGCCCATTTATGAGGAAATATGGTTTGATGTAAAATAGATAAAGAATAATAGAGAACCTGCTAAAACAGAAGCATTTTTTCAATGCTTAATCTCCTCTTCAGCTTCCTTCTCTTTATAATTGCATAGTACAGCATATTTAAATAATGATAGGAGGTATTATTGCTTTTAGTATGAGGGTAAAATTTAGCAACATTACTACTCTGTTGAAATTCAAGAAGTTTAATTCACAATACACCTAAATAAAAGACTTACAAAAACAGCATTAGTAAACATACTACCGAACTATGAATCATAGCTTGCACATTTTAAACAGATTCCCAAGAGTAGCAATGTTGGTTCACCAAAGAAAAAAAAAAAGGCAGAAAACTATAACATTAATTCTGTTGAAGCAAAATGAATAGATGGTGTGAATCCATTTACCCTTCCTTGGGCAATGCATTTCTTCATGTGGGTAAGTCTAAAGCACCTTGATTCCTCTGTCTCTTTTAATCACTTTTTTCTAGACAGAGAAATAGCAGAAGTAATGAACCGAAAAAAAAAATTACAGATTTCAAATTAAACAACAGAGACCTATTTAAAATAAAAAAGTTATCCATTTATCGCTACAAATTTGACACTACTGTGCCAATATGAACTAGAATTTCAAACCTCGTGGCCAATGAAGCCTAAAATAGATTGTCAGAAATACTGTCTGAAATATGAATCCACTGGAAAAAAAAATACATGAAAATACCTAATTTAAGGGAATCAAAATTGGCTGAATATACCTCTAAAAAGTCTCTACCTCCCTTTCTCAAATCTAAAATGACTTTGTCCTATGTGACTATGTCATAGACGTAGTAAAAAAAAGCCTCTGATTTCTATATTTGAAAATGCTGTGTGTTTCTGTGGTGAGCTAAATCACTTCTTGTCGGGAAATTATTTACTCTATAATAGAAAGTAATAGGCAAACAGTAAGCTCTCCCTCACACTGAAGCAATCTCTCTGGAAAATTCAGGAGGCTCATTGTCACGAAGGCCATGGTGTCTTGTATGAAATAGAATACTAACACAAAATACGAAGAGGCACACCGAAATTAATTTATATAGAAATAAAAAGAGACTTTAGAAAGAAATCATACTTGTTAATCTGCAATCAAAAATAATCATCCCTCAACACACCTCTGAATTTTGATCAGTGCAAATTCTACTGCATCCTGTTAAAGCCCATGATGGATAAAGATGGCCACACCATATGCAATGATCCTATTACCGGCCTGGCTGATTCAGTTAGATAACTTTTGTAGGTCCACTTCCAGGGTACTTGGACAAAAATGAGGTTAATGGAGTGCTGTGTCCTTCTCTTAGAAAATATTTTGGCCAAGATTATTTTGGCTCTGCTAATACTGTGTCATGGCTGGGCTATTCTTCTCTTAGTGATAACCCTTCTGTTATTAAATGAGGATGCTACAGAACTGAAATAATCCTACCCTAAAAAGTGAGAAATTATGGCAAGGTGGTAAAGAATACAAAATTATTCCTTTATCTTTATACATTCCCTAATACTAACCATAATTAAAACCAAAGAGCGTTTAGAAAGCTTTGTGTTCCTCCTTGTCTTCGTAGTTCAATAGAAACTATCACAAGACTATCTGTTGCTATACCAAATAGGCAGGGGGAAAACTCTGTATATTCTCATTATATTTTCCCCTTTAAGAAAAATGTAGAATGGGATAGAATATGAAAAAAAAAAATCAAATAAACAACTGAAACCTGTTAGAGATTATGTATTTATAAACAAGGCAAAATTAATAACGAATGAAACAGCACCTACATTGAAAAAGATCAGAGTAATCTCAGAACACCCAACTGTGGCTTCTTTCAAAACACTCAGTCTCCAACGCAGAAATCCTGAATTTATAAACAATTCCTCACCTTTATTTTGGGTGGTGGAAAAGAGTGGCTGGTAAGGGAAACACTCGATCCAAAGAAATCGAACTTACTGCCTTAGAAAGACTGAGACAATTCATGTTTAAACCAATGCTGTTTCATGATGCTAGCACAAGGAGGGATGCATTATTCGCAGCAGGAATTAAGTAATGTCTGATTGCTTACACAAAAAAAGATGACGGTCAGGTGAAAGAAAAGAGAATGAAATATTCATCCTTTCATTGTGTAGCTATTAGAAGGCATTCCAACATTTCAGTTCTTTTTTTTTACTTTTTTCCCTTTTTCTCCCCCAATGCATTTAGTCCCTGTAACCAAACAATACTCAGAACACTTTGGTCCAAAACATTTGCTGTATACAGGATTAAGAAAGGATGAGTTTGAGGTTTTGTTTCCTCATTGATTCCAGCTGGTAAAGGTTGGAATCTTTTTTGCAGTATTTACAGTAATTCAGAGGTAGGATTTTAGGAAGGATGATTGACCTTGATTTGAAAATCTGACAGGCAAGCTAAGGATGAGTATCCCACTGCAGCTTTCAGCCCATATTCATAGGCAAAGACAGCCAATAATTCTCAGCAGTAAACCCCGGGACTGTAAATATAATGGCAATCTGAAATCTTCACGACTTTCCATTTAGTATTCTCACATCGTAAGTAGAAACACGATATTTACCAGTGATTGATATCCAAGCAACATAATCTGTCTTACAGTAGGTCATTTATTTATACATGAAGAGTCCTACAGCTGTGCCTGGAGACAGAGTACATGCCCTGTGAAATGGAATGGAAGCATATATATGCCCCGTACTCAATGTCGAGCTGTGACCTTTTATCTAAAATTCCTGACGTGGTGTATCTTCACTCAATCTTATGGCAATGGCTTACTGATGTTAGCAAAAGAGTGTGGCCAAGAACTCCTGTCTTCTCCTAATTTCAGGTTCCTTCCTGGCTGGGATTCTTCTCGCACATGAAAACAACTGGTGATATTGTAAATCTATATCCTCAGTTTGCCATATCTTCAAACAAATCAAGCAGAGAACCCAGGAACACCACACACATGAGCAGGCCTAAAGTCAACTTTTATTCTTTTGCTTGACCAAAAGACATTGCAGTTTCCTGTAATCTTCCTTATTTTTATGGAAGGAAAGTGAGGGAAGGTAAAGTAGGGGTTGTGGCCACACCATTTCAAAATTGCCCGTCTTTGTAGAGGGCAATTGGGTCAATTCAGAATATTAAAAGTCTGTTATTTAAAATTTTATGACTTTTAGATTAAGGATAATTTCTCAGTAAATTCCTACGTAAACTGCACTAGTGGCAAGGATTCATCTTCAGTTTTCCATTTATTTGATGAAAGCCCCTAGCACAGAACTCCCACAAAACCCTACTCAACATATAAATGAACAATATCCAAAGTTCAGAAATTTGCAGATCTGAGTCAGGAAAGTCCTTTGTTTCTGCATCACAATCATTCCTGTGAGAATCTCAGTAATAATTTAAATAAATAAATAAATAGAAGTTTTTATCTTGAAATAGCTCAGACTTCAGAAACATGACAATCTACCTGAACTCACATTAATATATTTGGCACCTATGAAATTACCATCACGTTCCTTCAAGGCGCGCTGCTGTATGGGGTATCTTTACATGCACATCTTCAGGCAAGGACTTCATCTCCCTGTGATTGATAGAGGCACTTATCACAACAGAATCATAATCAAGACTCAGATACTCTGGAGAAATAAGAGCAAATAATAATGACAGTAATGTTTTAATATCCTACCAAGCAAGGATTATCTCTACTTTCTTGAACTGAACATTTTTCCCCCTATCATTTACATACCTAAAATGTTGAGGCTAACTGGTATCACTACCCCATTTCTGCAGCATAGCAGACAGAATTAAACAGCAGTGTCATGAAAGACCATACACATTAGAAAGTCTGTGTTTTTTAATATAAATATTTTTGCAATTGAGGAACTTAACTATTAGACAGAAAAACTTAAAAAAGCAGAGGACACTTTCATCATCCCAGGAAATCAGGTACTCCAGTCCTTCATATCACAACTGTTTGTGCTTCCTGAAAATGGATGCATCTGTGAATTTTGGGGGAACAAAAATCTGAAAAGATTTTTATATTTGGAAGCATACAAAAGGTATTGTTTTGGACCAGTGGAGAGTGGCAGATGAAAGCTAGTGAAAAAAGGCTGGGTAACAGACTGGATTTCGAACAACAACCCTACCAAGCACCTGAGATTATTTGTTGTCCCTCTCCTCCTCTGAAGTCCACAAGACATCTACATTTCCTGTTAACCCCTACAAAATACAGGTAAGGTAAAATGTTTGATGAAGATAAACTCTAGCTCTATCAAAATAAAAACATAATAACTACAAAGATAAATATTATATGGCAAGAAACATATCTATGGTAAACAATTCCATTGATGCAATGTAATTTGTAATCTTATTTGTTGAAAATAAAACATGTGGAAAAACATGTTTGTTCAGAGCCTGCAATAAACAACCAAATGTTCTTTAATCAGAAAGTGCAAATCAACCACCTAGTTAAAAACTATTCTAAGAACACTTAATAGCATCCAGGTTCAATGACTGATTTTCTATTTTAAGTAGGAGGAGAGGTACAGCATAAACAATCTGGAGGATAAAAGCCTGACAGCAAAATCTCCACACACACCAAAGAAAATAACGTGCCCATGACAGCTACAACAGCAGCAATTTTCAGCTTCTTACACTACTCATGCAACGCACTTTGCAGTCATCCCTCTTGCATAAATCTGTACATTAAAATTTTGTGTTCCAACGGATCAGTCTGAATGCTCCGTGCCTGCAAATGAGCCAGATAATACAGAGTGTGAGAAGTGATTTGTGTTATCAGTGACATCAGGAGTTTTGCAGCTGTAGTTATTAACAGATA
>WEKX01021527.1:18631-66540 GCA_013390025.1 Pitta sordida
ATATCTATGGTAAACAATTCCATTGATGCAATGTAATTTGTAATCTTATTTGTTGAAAATAAAACATGTGGAAAAACATGTTTGTTCAGAGCCTGCAATAAACAACCAAATGTTCTTTAATCAGAAAGTGCAAATCAACCACCTAGTTAAAAACTATTCTAAGAACACTTAATAGCATCCAGGTTCAATGACTGATTTTCTATTTTAAGTAGGAGGAGAGGTACAGCATAAACAATCTGGAGGATAAAAGCCTGACAGCAAAATCTCCACACACACCAAAGAAAATAACGTGCCCATGACAGCTACAACAGCAGCAATTTTCAGCTTCTTACACTACTCATGCAACGCACTTTGCAGTCATCCCTCTTGCATAAATCTGTACATTAAAATTTTGTGTTCCAACGGATCAGTTTGAATGCTCCGTGCCTGCAAATGAGCCAGATAATACAGAGTGTGAGAAGTGATTTGTGTTATCAGTGACATCAGGAGTTTTGCAGCTGTAGTTATTAACAGATATTTTTTCACCCAGCAGCATTGACTAAAATCAATCACTATGATAACCAGGCATGGCATGAGCTGTCCGCCCTGTCATTTCAATCTGATTAATCACACATATGCAGACCTTTACCTTAAAGGAGCAATTGTTCACATTTAATCACAAAGATACATTCACGCNTTTTTCTTCTTAACCTCAGAACAAAGCACAGTTCTTTCATTAAGTTATGCAAGAGTTAGTCTTTCTTTTTTGCGTTTTGGCGTGGGGATTTTTCTATTTGTTTGGGTCTTTTTTATATGAAAAGACATATAATGCAAGTATAACACTCTGTAAGTCAGTCTTTCACTCCAGTAAAAGAACACTTCCATGCTAAAAAAAAGTTGAATATGAGATCTGTCAAACTGGTAACATATTTGACTCTGCCAGAAACATCCTACATTCCAGATACACTTCCTGATTAGACCTAAGTGCACAAAAGCACTCAAGTGTCCTGGGGTCTACCACTCCTCAGCAAATTACAGGGGTATATATTTCACTTTCAGTTCCAAAGCCAACGAAATACAAGAATATGCTGAATATTAAGTATAAATGTTGTGCTGATGTAATTGCAAAAAACTGGAATCGTTGACTCTGTTGCTAAACTGAAGTTGTATGTAGGAGAGGTTATTACTTGCTATGCATATTAAGCAGGTGACTCCTTAAGCTTTTAGCTTCTTCAAATTTATTAATTTGCCAACAATTCACAATTGAGTGTAACTTCTGAAGACCCTTATGCTAGGAATTATTTTTTATTTAGTGTTTTTACACTAGATAATACTTATGCTTTAAAACATATTTTTTCAAAGGATGCTCTTCTTAGATCTAGATACGGATTGCCTGAATACCATTTTTGCATTTTACCTTTAAATAAACATATTTTAAAACCATTTTAAAAATATTTTATTCAAATGAGGAAAAAACCCTATTAGTTAAAAATATAGCACAATGAATATAAAGTGAACCTTTCTTTCATTTGTAGCCCAGTGCACAGGAGGCCTCCAACAACAGGTTTCTGCTCTGACTGCTTCCCAACTGTGTTCTCAGCAAATGACAGGTTGGATAGGTTAACAAGCAAGTAAACTCTTGAAAGAGGAGAGAAAGCATTCTTCTGACAAAGAATTTTGATAAGAAAAGCCAATATGTTGGAGACAACCAGAGAATTGTTTATATTTAAATAAATGGCAAAGACACAGATTCATGAACAGAATGCAAGTAATTACTCAAAACCATGCAGTGCATTTACTTTCTCAGCCCTGAACTGGGATACAGAAGGATGCTGCTTTTCTATCATGTCATGCACCAACAACATAAACATTATAAAGCATCCCAAGGTTCAATTATCATTCTAGAATGCCACCAACAGGAGCCAGGCAGAACGTAACAGGGATGCAATCACCGCTAGAAATTTTAATAAAAGTGCCCCTCAAGATAAAGAAAGCTGACTTTTCAAAACATTACTCCTCATCACAACCTAGAGTATTTTCCAGAGCAAGAACAACTGCTAGTACTATTGTGCTTGCTCAGTTTAACACTATCATCTTTGGTCTTGGTGTTGCAATGAAACTTTATCAAACAGAAAACAGGTAACAGTGAACCACACAGCAACCCATACTCTATGGAGAGTGTTTTACAGGGATACACTACAGGAAGTGATTGTTTGATCATTCTTAGGCTCTGGAAAAAGATAAATGTGAAGATTTTTGTACATACAGTCATACATAAAATGGAAATCTAGCGAAATGCAACTGCAGATCAGAACAACAGTCCATCTCATGTGTAGTCCATCTCCATAGCTGTTACCATCAAGGAATGTGCAAATTACCTTGCATTAATAAATGAGGAGAGTATTTCACGAGTCACAAGTTGTGTCCACAAAATTCTCTTCCACAGCTATTCATCAGCCAGTTCTCTGTTGATTTTCCAGTCTCTTTCTAGGGGGTTTGTAGTTCAGACCTTCAAACAAAAAAACAGAGAGATGTATTCACATTCTGCAGTTTAAATTCCGTGGTTAAGAAAAAAAAGTTGTGTTTTCTTTCTTTTTTCCTACCTTACTAAGCCCACCACCTCATAAGACCCTGCTTATCCCCTCTGCAGCAATCATCTTTGTATTCACCTCTATCAAAGTACTTTCCACATATGTACCTCTTCTGTGCTTAAAAGTCCTAATCTGTTCAGCCTGCCCTTGTATAAAAAATCATCTAGGTACATTGTTTTCATTTTTTTGTGAAGATCATTTGGTAAAGAACTTGACAAATAAACAGTCTGAAATTCAAAGTAAATTAGAAATAAACTTGACTCTTCAGAAGCTGAAGAGCTGTTAGCTATTTCTTTCTGTATCACATTTTATTAATTCAATTTCTTGTCAGTACTATACCGCAGCAACCTCCTCAAAGAACTCTTTCAAACATTTGGAATATATCATCTCACATTCCTGAATAATATGTTTTTACTGAATAGTCTGTTATTAATTAAAAAAAGGCTAGTGTTACTCCCAAAATCATAAATCTGGGGATAAGAAATTTCAGCCTTATTTGATTTTGCCTTCTAAAAACATTTTTCATGCTCAGATTTTTCTGTATTTCTTCCAACATTTTTGTCTTCTTAATACAATATTGCACTGAGCATTTCAAATACTTATCACCGATTTAGAAAAGCATACTAACAGGTTTTCACTTCTTTATTCCCATTTCTTATGTTTTGTGGTGTTCTGTCTTTGACATTTCACCCTGTAATTAGAAAATCGACATGTTCTGACTAATGACTAAAAGAAAACAACACATCATACCAGACATGATAAGTTTCCCTCTCCTAAGGAGTAAACATGAGTGTCTAATTCTTCTCATCACACACACAAAGTAATTTTTGAATGCAGTAATGCATTTCTAGCCTCTTGAAAAGACACACTTGTGTTTAGTATAGAAATTTATTTTAAAGAGATGAAAGACATCATGAAAGCCATAAATTTCACATGGTCTTTTCTTTTCTCTCCGTATCACCATGAGCATCCTTCAAGAGAGGAACAAAGTAGGTATCCATGAACTAGGTAAGAAAAAATTCTCTGAAGAGACAGATAAGTTTTTCATCACATACTTTTCCAAATGTTTTAAACGTCAGATTTTTATCTTATCTGTAACTGTCATTTTTTTTAACTCGTTTCCTAAATGAAAGTACATTTAGGAAACAAGGAAAGCTGAATTCATCAGAACTAAAAATGATACATGAATATGGTATAAGTATATAATTAAGGAATATTAAATAAAATATCATCCTACTCCAATCCAATGCATATCATATTGTTATGGTTTAGGGGGTTTTCTGCTGCTCTGGTAGCGAGGGGGTTAACAGCTCAGTTCTTGCCTAAGCTTTCCGTGCTGCCAGGGCCTTCAAGGTTATACAGTAGAGATAAAGGCAGGCGTCTCTGCCGAATAACATACTTGGGAGAGAAGAAAAAAAAGTTCAGTAGTAAGATGTAGTGTGCCAGCTCAGAACCTGCGTCGGGAGGCTGAGAGATTTGAAGGCCCCCAGGCCTACGAGAGAAGGGGTAGAGATGTTCTTCCAGGCATCCCGCTGCTGCTTGTGAATTGGACTGACCATGGTGAAAACCTATGGACCAAAGAGAGAGAACCAGGACCGCAGAATCCGTCTAAGCATCAAGACTGAAGATNAGCATGCATTTCTTACAGTGTAAAAATGGGAGGTTTTCCTATTTATCATATATCAGGAGGTCAACAGTGCAGCCATCTTCTAAAAATAATCCTAGGTGGGGGGGAAGATGTCTAATTTTTTTTCCTAACATGCTAACTCTCCAGAGTCTTTTAAGGACTTGTCACAAGAAAAACAATGAAGAAAGATGATGTTCTGAATTCTGTCATCATTCCCTATTGTGCCGAGTCCTTAGACACAAAGACAACAGAAAGGCAGGCTCTTACTGATTTAGTACAATGACTAGGTGCAGAAAAAGAAAAAAACAGACTAAAAAAAAGATTTTCAGAATCTTTAATCAATATTAATAGTAGGGGGGGGTCAAGGTTAAAAGACCATCTCCAAACCAGTATTGGCAAATAAGGTCACAAACATACATTTTATACATATTGTACTGTTAATTGATGTAAATATACATCAATACACAACCCTCTTACTAATAATGTAGTAAAAGATACTCTAAAAACTGCATGGTATGTTCTAACTTATTTCAGCTGTCAAGTGGTATGTTAATGGTGAGACAGGTCTGACAGTATGTATAAACATTTTATTTTTTCTTTTTTTGTAATACATTTGTAATTATGGCATTACCTAAATACATCTTTAATAGCATAACCAAAACCAAGGTACTGGGCATACAATATATTGCTATATATCAAGAGTTAAGCAGGCCTTTCCTTTCAGTTACATAGCAGTGATTTGGTCATAATTGACATTTTTGTCACGTTGCTGTGTTGTCCCAGTTTGTGCTGCATAAATGCACAGAAATTCAGCTGCATTTCACTGCTCTCTTCACCCTACCTGCCATTTTACTGTCTGCTGTCTTCCTCTCTGTTTCTTCCTTCCAGATTTTCATCACATGTGAGAATTCAATGTTTATTTTTCTGCTTGTTGACAGGAAAAAAGAGGCTATAGAGTCTGCACACTACATGTTCCTGAACAAAAATCAGCAAAACTGCAATCAACATCAAGATAAGGTCCTCTAATTTCATTCTGAATATGAAGCATAATTTAAATCACACCACTGCTAATAGTGAAGTTAAAAAACAGACAACACACATCGCTCAAAAGAAAACCAAGCCCCCCAAAAGCCAAGACTTGTTATGAAATGACAGAATCAGATGTGATTTATGCTGTAAGTCTAATTCTATTTTTTTTAGAATAGATTTGAGATAGGACACATCAACCATATTAATATTCAGGTCTATCCCTTTAAGTATCATGCAGCCACTAATCAGAGCTGAAGGGGACTAAGCTTTTCTCACAGTATTAATTCTCCTTTTAAAATTACTTAATTCTGAGCTATTTTATATTCAAAACACTTTTCTTTATCTAGTATGTAACCCCTACAGTTCAAGTAGTTAAACAAACAGCACCTAATTTGATATTCTGAAAAATTAATTTCAGTAGAGCAGCTGATGAAAAAGAGAAAGGTTTTAGTATCTTATAGGTATTTCTAAAGCTCATCCATTCAGAATTAAATCTTCACAGCAGTTACTTCATAAATAAAATTCAGGAGTTTTTTGAGGCATTACGTACACATGAAGTAGAAAAAATTGCACAAAATATTTTGTTGTCCTCTTGACATATAAGCATATCTTAAAGGAATCAAACTAAGTTATTGAAAAGTAAAGATTTCATCAGAGAACTATAGAGCAATTACGGCACTCAAAAGCAAAGGGTGTTCCTATCCCCACCACATAGTTCTATATAGTGACAACATTTGCTTCACAGAGTTATCACCTCTCACTCACCTGAATTTATCAGCTACGCTTTTGCTTTTATAACAGGTCCAATGAAGCTGTATCTACTGGTTTTTCAAATCACCACCATTTACTGATTCCCTGTATTTTAGTCCTTTTTTTTTTTTCATTTCTGATAATAAGATTCAGCTCCTCTTGTCACACTTGAATTGCCCAATACAATCCTTACTTTCCCTGGCCAACATCGGTTACAAACCAATGCTATCTTTAGCACTGAAAAAACAAGTATTTAGTCTTCTTTATATATTGTTTCTCACTTGAAGAAGCATCTTTCCAGGAGCTTTGAACAGCCTTGCTCAGACCACCTGACAGTGGTGCAAGGTCCTCCCTTTGCCTCAACCACAGCAGCACTCAAAAAATGTGGTTGTACATCTGTGCCAGAGAGAGCTCTTATTCATCAGCATTTGTTTTAGTCACTGTATTCAAAAGAAATGAGGGCACAGAATAAAAGAAGCCTGGGCTCAAAACTACCAGAGAACAGAGCCTCTAAGGATGGAGATGGCCATGACAGCAGTACAGAATAAACCTTTCCCTACTCCAGCAGTATCTAAGCAAAATCCTTCTACTCATCCAGTTCAGAAAAAGCAGCATAAATTCACAATGCTGAGCTAGGACGAGGCTGAGAGAAGCACGTTTACAGGATATTAATACATACAGCACTTAACACTAAGACCAATAACAGACCCTCAGCGCAGGTACCAATGTCCCCAGAAGTAGAAGGGCCAGCTTGTCTCTGAATGACCCTTTCAAACACATTCAAATCAAATGGAATACATTGGTCCCACCCCTCCAAATTTATTTCTGGTTCCACTTTTACAAAAAGACAAGGACTTTTTTTGGCAGGAATTTCTCCTTCCCTACCTTTCCACACTGCTTGTCAAATAATGACAGGCTTCACCCCAGCAGAAGGAAATGAGCAGTGAGATCCTTCCAAATCTGGATAAGATAAACACACCCTTCTAGGACATCCTAATTTCTCAGTATGGTCTACAGTATTGGCATTTTGATATCAGTCTCTGACATATACACCTTCTCTCTTGAAAACCACAGTTTTCACCTGCCTTCACTCTCTTTTTGCTATATCTATGTAGCTGGAGAGCACAGCATTCAGTGAAGCTCCTTAAACTGTAGGAGGACAGCAGCAAGGACAATATATTGCAGAGGTTAAATGAACTTGAGTAAATCTTTTCCCTCTGAGCTTTTAGAAGTAAGAATTCAGAAGGATGGAAAACAGTGATATGAATCAGAGCACTTACTGCTTTTTGAGCCTGTCTTCTACTATATTTCCACCTTAGAGTAATCCAGTCACTATAGTTCTGCTTTTCACTGAAACTCCATAAGCCTTACATTGCTGTTTGATGATCAAAGATGCACGGCTGCGTGGTTACATTGACTATATTCATTTTGTCCCATGAATCTGGGTAACTCTCCCTTCAAAAACCTGCTATCAGCACTATGTAGAACCTTTCTCACAGCAATGGCAATAAATTGTTTTAGGAGCCATAAATCACTTGAAAGAGACTTTCCTAACAGCCTATACCAATGCTCTCTTAAGTACATTCGTGGGATTCCACCCACAAAAACAGGCCAAATTTTCCTTCAACAGCTTGTTTCTTTGGTATGAAAGCCTTCTCTTCTGTTGAGGAAACCTTGCTTTGTTGAGAAACATCTTCTTCAACCTTCAGTTCTACATCTGAGAAGTGTTTCCCTTTGAGTCTCTTTTCCCTTGCTACGTTTTTGCTTTATAGAGTGTCTACTATATTGCCAGCTCAGACACAGGGAAACAACTCTGTGTACAGATATAATAGCAAAATCCCCCCAAGGGCAGTGTTCCCTCCATATGCATACCAATGCTCACAAAAATGTTGGAGCTTCCTTGTATGCTTTCCACAGAAACTGGAAAAAGATAATCATCATCTAAAACAAAAATAGAAAAAAAAACCTCTCCAAAAATTGTCCCTTAAACCATTTTATGACTTGACTACTCTGTTACTGATGCTGCTTTATACTCACTGAGGTGATCTAACCCTGTCTGTGCCATTGGCCTGTCAGGTACCTCTACAAGTTACACACAGAGAGGCACAGCAGACCATCCTCATCTGCTTGCTGCACTGAGTAACAGAGACCAGTGCCCAAACATGGGTTAAGTGTATCGAGAAGCATCCGACAGCTGTTAGATTTCACAAAGTTTGAGTGACGATGCTTCCCATCCACCCTCCTCACCAGTGCGAGACCAGAGCCGAGAAACGAGGCTGGTTGGTTAGACCGCATTGACAAGATAAATGCGTGCCCTTGAAAAAGCCCCAGTCCTACTGACGTCAAAAACCAATGGATTGGGTCCCTTGTCAGGCACAGAAAGCAGGCATCTGCTTCACTGCAAATGCAAAGAGGAATTCATTAATTCAAGCATAGTCTTATTCCAAACCAAACAATATTAACATTTGAAGTGCTTAAAATTTTTAACTAATGTAAATTCCCTTCAAAGTCTCTTGATTTCCTGTGTTAAGTAATGATAAATGTTCAAAACATGAATTTTATTATTTCTTATTTTATTGTTAAATTTTGTTAAGGCTTCTTGATACTTTCCCCGCGCTTCTCCTCGCTCCCCATTCTATGCCTTTCTTCCCCCCTGCTGTGTGCATCTGCTGTGTCTCTCTCTCACTTGCTCTCTCCCCGCTGCGTACATCAACTATTTCTCCCCACCACTCCCACATGCATGTTTGCCATCTATCTCGCTCCCCCTCCTGCTGAGTCTATTCACTGCCTCTCCCTCTCCCCCAATACGTGCATCCATCCTGCGCCTTCCTGTGCTGCTGCCGTGCACATGAGTCTTTTCTCAGCAACTCCTACTGGCATTCATGCACATTTTTCCTCGGCCCGTCTTCCCTCATACCTTCTCCTGTTTTTCCATCCCCTCCTTTGTGCATCCCTTATCCCTGTTCATCTTTATACTTTTCTCCCTTCCATCTCTTTGATATTCCAGTTTCTTCTCTCACCTTATCTGCACCACCCTTCTCTCAGTCTCCCCTTTGTACCATTTCTCTCTACTTCTCTTTGATCTGTTCTCGCAAATTGATTCTACAGGAAAAATGTTCTGCTCAAGTTTGCAGAGGTGTGCAAGCCTGCATTGCAAACCATTCAGCACTGTGTCAAATCTAATGGTAGTCAGCTTTATTTGCAGAATTCTTGCCTCCTACCGTCAGGCACACAGGGTAAAGTCACTCAAAACACTGTCCTTTTTCCTCAGTTACTGCACTACAGTGTTCATTTGCATGTAAAGCAGATAAGATATGCCTGTGCATACTTGCCAGGCTCTTATTGGCCAAAGTATCTATTCTACGACCGAGCCTAACTGCAGTCCAGGTCATGACAAACTAAACATGTGCATTCATTGGTGCAAAAGAGCTGGAGAGAATCCAATTCAAATGTATCCCACGATTTCCCATTTCCCTTTCCTACTAATGTATAGTGACTCAGTCATTCAATGACCGGCTAATTGACTCAACTCTCTTCCTCTTCATCAGCAAATTTCATCAACTGTCTCTCACTTTCATTGTTCAAGTAAGTCACCTGAGGAAAAATTTAAGACTGATCACAAAACTTATCCTTCAGGAACTCCAATAGTGACACCTACATAACCCTGCAATTTTTGTTCAGCACTAACCAGTGCTGTCGTTCATTTACCTAGTTGCTAGTATTACTTATACAGATCTCCCGCTTTTTGACTTTTCACTATTAATTTCCACATATTAATTTCCAGATATCCAGTACAGACAGATGACATCAACCACACCTCCTTGGTCTAGAAATTCATTAATTTTAGCAAAGCTTTAGCAAAGATCTCTACCTTGCACAACACACCATTAGTAAACCCCTGTATCATTTACCTCATTTTGTATTATTTCCAAGCCATAAATAATTATCTTTTCTGTAAAATGCATCCTATTGGCTTGCTTAAGCTCTGTTTAGATTTTTCTTTTTAGAATACACTAATAGATTTGCACTATACCCAAATCTACTTACTTTATTGGTCCTACAATAACATGTAGTAGTTCTTCTCCAAAGTCACAGATGGAAATTCTGCTGTGTTTGGGGGGAAAAAGTAGGTAATTTTCACTTTAATTCTGCTGATTTCTACTTACATACCTAGTCTGTTGACTTCCACTTACTTCAGTGGAAGCGTAGTATAGTCACATTTCCTTTGTCACTTCTATTCATCATGACCACCTCCATAGTTACCTATTTTCTTTGGGATTAGAGCTTACTAACTGCCCTAGGCCTCCTCTAGCACGTTTTCCTCTTCCACTTCCTGCAGGTGGTTCACTTGACGCTGGTCAGACCACATCTTGAGTACTGTGTCCAGTTCTGGGCTCCCCAGTTTAAGAATGATGTTGAACTGCTTGAGAGGGTCCAGAGAAGGGTGACGAGAATGGTGAAGGGACTGGAAAACAAGCCCTGTGGGGAGTGACTGTGGGAGCTGGGGTTGTTCAGCCTGGAGAAGAGGAGGCTCAGAGGTGACCTGATTGCTGTTTACAACTACCTGAAGGGAGGTTGTAGTCAGGTGGGTGTAAATCTCTTCTCTCAGGCTGACGACCTCAGAACAAAAGGACATGGCCTTAAGTTACGCCAGGGGAGGTTTAGACTGGATGTCAGGAAGAGCTTTTTCCCAGAGAGAGTGATCTCTCATTGGAATGGTCTGTCCAGGGAGGTGGTGGATTCACCATCCCTGGAGGTGTTTTAAGAAAAGACTCAATGAGGAACTCAGTTAAATGGTCTAGATGATGGGAGTCTCGGATGGATCCAGTGTGGTGCCCATGGCTTCAGGGTTGTGAGTTCGATCCCTGGGAGGTTATTCGCTTGGGAGCTGGACTAGATGATCCTTATGGGTCCCTTCCAACTTGGAATAACTTGTGAACCTCTAGGAGATAGAGGAGCACCATGGCACAAAGCAGGGCTACTGGGGTTCCTGAACACTCTGCCCATTAAACCTCCTGTTGAAATATGACAGAGTTATTTCACAGGCAAGGAAGGTGTTCATGGTTATGTTACTCCCACGTGTCTATAGTACGTATATCAAACGCACACACATAAACCAAATGCTACCAGAGACTCGCAACTGAGAAGAGATATATTCATATTACTGGCACCCACATATGTCCCTGCATTTAAGGCTCACTCAGGTTTTCTAGATCATCAGCTGCTTTAAAACAGATTGGAACTACAATACTCTCACTTGGTTCTAACCCTGAACTTGGTTAAATCATTTCTTCTCCAATTTTTGTCAAAATCTTCTATAATTGTGGTACTTTACCAGACAAAATGGAAGTACTTCCACAGTTCCGGCAAATTTTATTGAACTTTACATGAGTTGACAAGACAGTTAGTAAAATATTCCCTGATACTACATTTGATTTACTTTCCTTCCATCAGAGAGGGCACTGCTAATCTCCTCTTTTTTTAATGAGGCAGAAATTCATATTCAAATAAAAAAGTGCAACCACTTTACAATTTGTATTTGATAAGTAAGTTTAGTTTTAAGAGTACATGATCAATGTCACTGTAGCAAGAAGAAATTTTGGCAGTCATGCAGAAAAAAGGGATGAAGAATTTCGTGCTTTATATATGACCTGGGATTGAGAAATAGGCTCAGTTGCTGAATACTTCTGTGAAAGTGATCAGTACACACATGGATAACATTGCCACTAACATTTTTGTCATGCAGTTTGAGTGCTGACTCTCCAAAGAGATAATAAGAATGGTCCAAAAGATCAAAGTTCCTGTCGCAGGCTTTCTACACTTTCAAGGAGATGATGGTATTTCAATTTATACCTGATTCAATATTTGGAAATGTTCTTTATCTTTCTTTATCAAAAAAACTTTAAGACTCATCTACATTACATTGTCATTCTCCACAGAATATGTTCACTAACACAAAATAGGCAGGTCCTTACCTATTAATAAAAGCTTAAAAATAAAACTAGGATATTTCTAACAAAAAGCACCTTAGAAACATGAAAGAACAGTGGGAAAATATTAGGTATATTCTTTTCCACTTAAAAATACCTGCAGTATTTTTTTACCTAACTGAAGTTAAAAGAGCCATTTGTACTTTAAAGAGTAAGTCACCACCATATCCCAACTAGACTAAAAGTAATTTTATCTTGGTCATCTCAAAATAGGTCAAACCAGTTTGAATTTCCAGCTTCTTGTGCCAAACAAACATTCTTCGTTTGAGAATAAATTTCCATGTGCTGACGGAATAAGCAGCTCACAGGAGAGTGATCTAACAAAAATGACTGAGGCTCAGGATATGAATGTAAAACTGATTGCTTGACCTGCTCTGTAACACAGCTCGTATCATGCATATGCACCTGAGAAGCTATAATGATTTGCACATCTTCTGCCTGAATGACTGCCATCCTATCTGTAATAACTTTACCAGTTAAATCACCATCTGTTTCACAGGCTTTCTAGTGTTTATATCTCCCTTTTCTGTCCTCAAAAATAAGAAAAGTGTTTTCCTGTACTGCATGAGAAGTACCCCTGCACTCAGCTGGGGAGTTAAGCTAAAGTATCTTAACTATCTCTGTCAAACCACCACACAGATTTTAACATTCAGGTGAAACTAAATGAAATCCATGATCTTATTTCCCTATAGAAGCCAGACAGAGCAAGAAACATACTACATATTTTCCTTCCTCCTTCCACACCATCTGGTAAAATTTCTTAAACACTAATGCAACAGGTGATAACAGATGTAAAAAAATAGAACCCAGACATGTACTATTACGTAGAATTGATATAACATTTACGAGCATCCCAAATGGGTCCTAGGTCAATATAAACAGGAAAATTTTGGAAATCCTAGATAACTTATAAGTTTTGGAAACTATAGAATATGTTGCTCATGGAATTATTAACTCAAGTTTAAACAGCTTCCATACTGCTACTCAATTCTTTATTATTAAAAAACAAAACAAAACAGGAAATCAAGCACTTCTCCCAAACCCAATCAAAACAAGCAAACAAACAAATCTAACAGGGTCATATTGACCTAGCCTTGTCTGCAAAACTCAAGGAAATAAGAAACATGCCTTCCACCATCAGGGAACTCTATAATCATATTTTGTACAGTTGTACTACACAACGATAAATGCAGACAATGCTGGCATCTGCTATAAGTAGCTCAGATATTACATCTATGCAAGTCAGAGCCCCCTGCTGCCAGACTTCTGCAAACCTCTAAGGGAACCTTTACAAAAGGTGTATCAATAAGGATTTGTAGAAGCATTCTGGAACAGTCGTAATTGTTATTCAGCTCCCAGGACCCTGGATTAAAAAGTCAGAGTGGAGATCATAGTGATTATATATAGCCTTTCACAATAGACAAGATTAGGATTAATCAATTTGTCTCTCTTTACACCTCTCTTGGTCATAGTCAGAATCTTTTGGATTTTGTTAATGCTGAAAAAAGTGTTACTTAGTTAAAATAACAAATATGCATTAGAAACCAACCACTTACAAAAAGAGCTTCTGCTGTGTTTCTGTGTGCTTCTCTGTTATTCAATTTTACTGACATAAAAAAAATTACTTTCCACTAGTTGTTTGTCATAGTCTGCTCCCTTCTCTCCCCATGACAAGCAGTTCAGAGAGTTAGCAATATGGTGTCATCTATCAGGAAACAGAGGTAAAACAGTTGTGAAATAATTTTCGTAGTGCACATATACCCTTAGTCATCCCATTCCTCCCTCCCTCTCACACGCACACCTCTTTTGTTGGATACATTTAAAGTTTGCTTGGAACTAAACCCACATCCAGGATGGATAAAATTTTCAAATAACAACTAAGCAGCAAGCCTTTCTTTTCCACGCTGCCGTTCTACCGTCTTCAAATTAACAGAGAACCTACACAGCATTCAGTTGACAACCTAGAGATGTAGACTTAAGACTCATTGCTGTAACACTGAACTATGCTGGCAGAAAAGCCAATACTCTAGGAAACCCTTTCCTTACTGCAAGCAACATGGGGAAGAACCACAGAACATCATGGCAATCCCAAGCAGGAGCCACAGGAGCTCACATAGTCCTCCTGCACTGATGCATGGTTACCTACACCTGTCCTTTTCCCAGCCACAAACTATACAGCCTTTTATTAAAGGCTCTCCAATAGCAACATCTTCACACACATCTAGAAATAGTTACCTCAATTTTGAGTCAACTTTGTCATAGCCGTTAGCTAACAATATTCCCAAGCAGTCAAGCAAGACTTGAAGCTTCCAAAAGATATCTCACTGGCAGCAGTTGCATAATTACCGACACAAAAGGGAGGAACAAGATGAAAATTAGTTCAGAATAGATTTCAACCAAAAATTATTTATTGACTAGCAAATCTATTCAATAAATTAAAAAACAAATCTCAGTGAAAATGAAAAGGGAAATTACTACAACTCTGAAGTTTCTTGACCTATTGCTGTAGGATAATGGGAGTTGTCATGCTACTTTAAAAAGTCACAGAGCATTCTCAATAGAGAGTTCTCCGAGAGTCTGAAACAAGGCTTCCGCACTGATATTCCAGAATCAAAAGCAGGGCTCTGCAAGCTTTGACAGGTTAACCTCTCTTTTTATTTTCAACTTCATTTTTAATTGCAAGACTAGTAGTAGGGAGAGTATCTTGGGCATACAGAAAGAAGAGAGTTCCAAATGTTCAGGAAGTTGGAAGCTGGCAATGATACACCATGTTGTCATCTGCAAAAAGAAAGAATTCATGTACAAAGTCAGTGTCTTCTTGCTATTAAAGAAAGCAACAGTAAGAAACTTTACTCATCTTCCTTGTAGTCACCTTCAAAAGTCACCTAAGAGTTTGAAGAACAGGGCACTGAAACAAATGTTCAGTGTCTTTTAAAGTCTCAAAAAATGGATGAGCTGCCAGACTCATCAATTTCTAGAAACCAAGGTGACAGAACTATCAAAGGCACAGAGAAGTAACCACTGTGTTGTCTTGCCTGACCTTCTGTGATGATGTGCAGAGGAATGAAGGAGCCACAGGCCTTATTACAGCGAAAGTGCACTTTCAAAACAAAGTAGAATGATCTTTTCCAGTGCAGCTGAAGCAATTCTATCACTAGTGTCATTTTTTCTGATATCTGAGCTGCCTCCTTCAGAAACACTTCTCTGCCTAAACACAAGGGGCCGATAAAAAGACAGAACACGGGTAGCTGGGCTTTCATCCACAAATTCAGTACCAATTCTTGTTAATTGAAAGATGCACCATAAAAATAATAGTGATGGTCTGCATATGGTCATGTTTATTTGCTGTTGGATGCAAGTCCAGGTAGGGAGGCAGCTAAGTACCCAGTCTAAGCCTCTTGCAAGGATAAGAAGAACACTGCTTTGAAGGAGACAATGTGATGAACACACATTTGGAAAACCTGACTCCCTGAAATCTGAATACCACTTTTTTTGGCACTCAAGTGCTCTGTCTGATTGTTCCAGCTCATTTTCGGAGTCTCATAGGACAAACTCTGTCTGAAACATGCTCTGCCTTTCCCCCTGCTCTTCCAACCACTCCCTCACTGCAGTCTTGGTTTTCCTACTCATCTTTCATTTGGGGGTTTTCTGCCCCACTCCTTTTGTTTCTCACATAAAAAGAGAGAAAGATAGATGACGGGTGGCCTAAGGAAAGGATCAGTCTAGACACTGAGAGAAAAGAGGTCTGACACGGTCGTCTGTAGATAACACAAACAGGATGATCTACAGTTCTAAGTGCCCTGACTACCTGTCCTGCAACAAAAGAATATTTTAAAAATAGTTATTATTAGCAAAATTAAAATATGACATCCCAAAAGAAATGTGGAGGGAATAGTTCAAGAACAGGTTAGCTGATAGTAACTTCACCAGCTTTACCTATTTAAAAACATATTGAGCTCCTTAATAAACCTACTTTATATGAAAATTTTAGAAAATATGGATCAAGTCTTACATCGGTCATATCCAGCTACAATACCAAAATAATGTAATGATTACTCTATGGTCAGACTGGTGGTAAGTTTTTGCCTTAAATGTGTGCTACAGAAAGCATAACTTACGCTAGTTTAAATTTGAAACAAGAAACATGGAGTCAGGGAATTAGCATTGATATGGGGTTTTTTTCCTTGAGATCAGTAAACTGAACATAACATTCAGAAGGAAATAAAACCAAAATTTTTTAATGAAAAAGATAAACACAATAATTACTATGGTTAAGACTGCAGCATTAAAACCTGATAGAGCAAGGAAAATTAAGGCTAAGATTTCAGCTGTCTTTTTAATTAAATTATTTTACCTCTTAAAAGACATGTAAGTGGCACAAAAGAACTTGAAGCGCATTCTGTTCTCAATTGCTTGTCATAACCTGTCAGTTCACAGTGAGATAAAATGAAACTGTATCTATAAATGCTGAAACACTAGACCTTCAATTAATCGTCTGCTTTTTGAACAGTTTTCTATTGATATATTAGGAAATCTAATTTTGTTTTACATACAAAAGCATGTATAAAGTCAATATCAAACACACTGTAAGAGCAAAAGCATTTAGACCTTTTATATGCAGTATAAGCTGCTGCTGCAAATAAAGCAGCAGATGCACAGAGCAACAACAGTAAAACAGTGCAAGGTATTAAAAATCGCAGGAAAAAAAATCTTACAGATGGCACAAGATCCAAAACATTGAATTCCAATGTTCTCCTTTGAATACATCTCACTATCTTAACCCTATAATGCAAATGACAACTTCCTAAATGATATTACACATAGACGTCTACTCCTCTTCGCCTAGACTTGTATAGGTACTACACTCTCTCTATTAATGATTATAGCTCATATTTATTTTTTACTGTTTTTGGATCCTTACATTAACATTTTATTTTGTTCATTTTATTTTTTTGACAAAGTGGTAATACTTTTAAGGAAGCATTGGAAGCTTGACAGCTGTTATACAGCCTGAGATGGCACTTCATTATGCACTTTCTATGGAAGGTCCCTTCCAGTCACTTATTGAGACAACTCCTCTTCTATGTAGGTCGCCTGGTAAAATGGGATAAAATGAACTGCTTTGTGTGCTTACTTGCATAGTTTCGTAAAGAACAGTCACATTTAAAGGATACTGGTATATTTTTGGCTTTCCAAACTAGAAGTAAAGCATGACCATAGGCAATGCTGAAGCCAGGGATCTCATGGAATCCAGAGTTTGTCAGCAGCCCTTTACAAATATGTTTCCCAAAATATCACAACTCCCAGGTCCTGGGTTTGAACTGACCCTTCTGTCAAAACTCCCCGTGTGCTCCCTTTAACAGCAGTGCTGCAGGCAGGTTCTCCCAGCCTGACTCACAGTGCTTGTGAGGTTTCCAGGCAGCAACTTCAATTAAATTTAATTTTCAGCAGGAAAGACCCCTCAAGTGTAACAAAGAAGATAATACAATACCTAAACTTCATCCTTTTTACCAGAATGCCCTACATTGCTTTGGGTTCATGACTTACAGTAAGAAGTGACTATATACAACTTTTCTGAGGATGAAAATGACTGGCAACAGCATATGTCACCTTAATTAAAAAGTGAAGGAGATAGTCCACTATCACTTTGTTGAGACCAACAGCAATAATCTTTCCTTAAAAGGAAAGAAATCCCTATGTAAGCAATCCTCTCACTTCATGATGCCCCCAACCCAGTGAGGATCTTTGTTTCCCCCACTTCCCTCTAAGACTGCATTTTTCATGAAGAGCAAACACCTCTTGCCGCCACCTTCCTGTCAGATGTTTTTTTGGCTAAGATAATGGCAAATAGCATTCTTTGAACTGAGTTGCGGTTCCGATGGTTCCTTATGGTTCCCATGGCTTATTAAAGCAGGCAGTAGCAATGCCAGTGCTCAAGGACTGCCTGCAACACTGACTTTTTTTTTTCTGCAGCAGAAGCAAAGGCATTTCAAAGGAATGGCCATTAATAGCAGATACCTTGATTCACCCTGACTGGCTGTTAGGAGTCCTGAAGAATTTATGCTACAGCCAGGGAGACAGATCCAGAGAACATCACATGTCCTCAGTCACTGACAGTCTGTGGCTTTTCCAGAAATGTCAGTGCTCACAACATCTGAGAATTAGGAAAGAAAATCTCCTAACATAGAAGTAAAGGGAAGAAGCGTTCCTTTCCTTCTTTTACACCAGATAAATACTTTTGTGCATAATACTGAGGTCATATAGAAAATGACACTATTATACCACATATTTCAAATATTACTTGATGCTTCTTTTAGACATGTAAATGAAAAACAAACTCAAAATTAATTTATATATCTCATTTTAAATACAGCATTATTTACTCAATTTCTTCAGTGTACATAAATATGTACCTCAACAGAATAAGCATGATAAGCCACAAAAATACGTTTGAAAGTGTATTCACCATGCCTGACCTCTTACTTGTGATGAATATGCTCATTTGTATTCACCAATATTGGTTCTGTGATGGTAAGCTTCAAAGTTTCAAACATCTGTCTCCAAGGGGGGAAGCCTCCAAAAAGTAAAAACAAAACCTAAAACATTCAGATAGAACTTTTCCTTGTATTCTCAAATACTTAAGTTACCCTTCAAACTGTACTACCTTTAGACTTGGACGGTTACTATTGATTTAAAGTTTTATATTCTTTCACTATATCACAGACAAACCAGGAATCTGCTCATCCTGGTATTAGGTCTAATAGATGACAAAATTCCAGACCTCAAACCCTTCCACACTGCATGCCTGTAGTTTTGCACTGCCTCTTAAGCAAATCTTTGGTTATATGGCTCTCATTCTTGTCCGTAACTTCATCAAACACCAATAAACCTAAAAAAATTCTATTGATTTCAGAAGTCAATATGGGGATTCAGTGCAACTCCGGACAAGGGTCAAGGAGGGGAGAGGGGCTACAAGGGGACTGGGGAAAAGAAAGCACCACGATCAGAAATTATGAAGCTCTGGGGAGCTATTTTGCACATGTACAAGGTACATGCTTTAAACAAAAGAAAATCTGAATGCCAAAATGCCTAGAAGGTCAGACAGGTTCTTTGTGAACTGCCAGACAGAACCAAGACACATGAAGAACACTTAAGTGCCACTGTGGATGTTGCTGTCAGTTATTAGACAAAGAAATAACACAACCTGCACAGCAGAAAAGGCCTTGCTTCAAAATGGATATACAGTGAATCCCCGCTGCATCGCGATCTCTCCTTTACGACCTCGCCCATTTGCAGAGCAATTTTTTCGCAGTCCAGTTTCTGCGGTCCGCGAGGTTCCCCAGAGCACGCATGCACAGTGCCTCTGCTTTGCCAAGGGGCGGTGCTGGCTCTCCCTGTGAGGCAGGATGGGCCTGCCCCCAAGGGAGGGCACGCGCAGAGGGTGCACAGTTTCTCCAGCTAAGCCTGGAGTTTAGAGCCCCGCAGCAGCCCCTGGCGGGCCGGCAGCCCCCAGCCCCGCAGCAGCCCCCAGCAGGCCAGCAGTCCTCAGCTCTGCAGCAGCCCCGGTGGCCCGAGATGCCATGCTGAGACGCCATGGGCACGCGCATCGGGGTTGGAGTGAGGGAGCCGCGGCGCAGGATTTGGGCTGTGGGAGCACGGCCGCAGCAGCCCAGAAAAGCCAACGGATTCTCTGGGGGGTGTGTCTCCTGAGTCAGAGGGGACTCAGAAATGGTTCCCTTTGCCCCCCTGTGTTGACAGTCCGAAGGGAGAGGCAGAAAATGGTCCGCAGCGCTCAGCAGTGCCAGGGGGTGGAGCAATGGGCGTGGCCTGCATGCGTATTAACGACCTGCACTTCTTTGTGAGTTTGGCTGTCTGCAAGACCCCTGGGCTGTCCCCTTCCTCGCGAACGAGGGGGTTTAACTGTAGTAGCAGTTCTGAGTGTTTATGAGTATCCCTAGACAAACCACCTCTCAGCTTGTTAATGGAGGGTTATATGTCTTGGCAGGTCTCTGGAGACTGTGTTGCACAAACTGAAAACATCTTCATAGCAGTTTCAGCTAATAGGCCTTTCTGTTTCCTAATGGCTCCAAATAGATCTTCTCTGATACAAGCATCTTTCTTTTAACTAGTGGAAGCTGGGTGAGGAACCTATCTCTGAAACATCAGCACAGATTATTTGTATGTGTCCAATTCGGGCAAACTGGTCAATACAGGCCTTCTTAAATCAAAATAGATCTGGCGAGAAGTCACGACAAACTACAGAATCCAATACCAAACTACAGAACAGATAGATGGATCCAGTGATCATTCAAATGGCCTACCTCTCAGTGGCATTTACCAAGGTTGTTTCAGCAGGCTTGGCATTCTTCACACCTCATTCACAAATGGCAAAAGAAGCTAGCATTATTCTAAGCAACACTAATTCATGGCCTCTCTGTAAGCAAAGAAATAATGACCATAATTTAAAAAAAAGAAAAATCAACCATAATTAAGAAAAATTAAATAAAAAACACAAACTGCACACTAAACCTGTTTATTTATATGTCGTTCCCTTTGGGGAATGTTTGGGGGAAAAATCTGCACTTTAACTAACTTATTCTGCAATAAATAATGGGAGCATAAGTATGTCTCCGTTCACAATTAAAAAGCCCCACAAAATACATCTCTACTGGCATGTGGGGTAAAATTTTAGCAGAGTCTCCAGTCTGTCTAATTGCTATGATAGCATACACAGCCTGCCTCAAAGCACAGAACATATGGTATCCTCAAAGGATTTGATATCATTTTTTCTTTAGAACGTGCAAGTCAGTTGGTCATTGTTATCCCTCTGTGGAATTACTCAAACAGCTGCTACCTTCCAACTAAGAGGTAAGAAAATCTTTGTCTTTTTTGTTGCTGCTAATTTTACTGACACACTTCTGTCATATAATGAGAGTGAGTAATATGCTTGTAATGCATTTTAATGTTGCATATTGGATCCATGGTCTAAACAACACTTTGCTGAAGACTAACATCTACAAAAGGATGCAATTCATGTTCCTTGCAAAGTAATCTGAATCATGAGGTCCACATTTAAAATTGAAAGGAATTCCTTTAATATGTAAACCTATATGAATAATGATACATTGTTGATATTCCCCTCTACAGAACTAAAAATGTGACACTTCAACCCACTTATAATCCATAAAATGCATTGTCTTTAGAAATATTTTAAACTCTTTATCACCAAATAGATAATTTCTTTTTAAATTGTCCTTTGGTTACCAAGTAATGATTTGCTAAAATATACTTTTAGGTTATGATTGGAAAGTAGATGTGTCTAACAATACCTTATTCATTCTATATATAGCAGAGTTACGAATTTCATAGTTTTCTGAGTTCTTATCTTCCACGGTTCACAGATCCCATCTCTCCTTGATCATCAGAGTCTCTCCCCAAATTGAACATTTTTTTCTTTCTACTCTTTCAACCTGACAATTTTTTTCTTCTCTTTCAGAAGACTAATGAAATAATGACTAAAGTGAGAAATGGAATACATCACTAAAAGATACAATGATAATGGCTAAAAACTCAAATCTCATGAAGTAGAGAAATAAATGGTAGTGAGAAAAGGAGATAATATAATCATGATTGTGCACATGTGAACCATATATGAACATCACAACCTCACGCTTGTGATGGGAGGGAGGAGGAAAAAACCCCACAAAAACTGCCCAAATTGTAAGATTAAGTCATAGGGATGTTCTTAAAGTAATCATCCTGAATCTAGCAAGACAATTGCCCAAGCTTTGTTTTCCCTACATTTCCTTCATTTTAGTCTTAATTGTAGTTCACATTTCTTCATGATGTTCTCTTGGGGTGGAAGAAGACTAATGTAACAATTAAAAGTTTCCAGAACCAGATGACAAGCATTACTTTTATAGCCTAAAGACTGCAGCTATATTGCAGTTTACTAATAGCTTATACTATTATAGAAAAAGTGCATAAAGTTCCTCCTGATACCTCAAAGGCTCACATTAAACCATATTTCCAAAAATTTTATGATTTCCAACACACTTATATCAAAGAACAACCTGTTCTGAAAAATTACTATCATTTTACTAGATGCTAAGTGACAACAGTATGTTCTTGTCCCTATAATAGATGCAAGCAAGCAATAAATTACTGAAAAATACTAACTACTTAAATTATACAAAATGACACAATAAAGAATGAATTCACAAAGCATCCCATCCACAATATACAACCAGTAGCAATCTTTCCATTAACTTCAAAAACTTTTAGACATCTGTTAACAGACATAGATCAGCAACAATTTTGGTATAACATAATTACCTGCCACCTCTCTCCCCACTTCTTCACCCCTCCGTGCCCCGCCAGTTTCAGATTTAAAAGGAGAGGCAGAGAACATACAATGTAGAACATACAATATGTTAAGAATGTAACATATTAGAACCTCAGCAAACATAACTTTCAACATTTTCAAAAGTACCAATAAGTCAAAGAATTTATAAATGTTTAAAATACTTTGGTTTACATAACTCTTTCATGGTTAGATCCTGTCAAAAATTCACCAATATAAAACACTTAAAAAAATAGAAATTAAAAAGTCATTGTGCTGTGATGCACCATTCTTCCTAGACTTTTGTAGTTTGTCCCACTCCTATATTCTGAGAGAAAAACATTCATCATAATTTTTATCAAAACCTTCTTATCAGACCTCCTTCGCACAAAAAAAACCCCCAAAAAACCACAAACCCAAAAAAAAACCACGACAAAGCCCCCACCATTAAGTTTTTCTTTCAAGAATGTAGAGGATTCTCAACATCAAAATCTTTTCACTGGGATCTAAGTTACCTTGAGAACAGACACACATTTTTTACCAAGGCATGAAATGGACATTTTTCAATTATGGTGGCGTCTCCTATAACGCGCACCCATGGTCTTATTTGGGACCTGCGCAGCCCGACTTCCGCGTTGAATGGCGACCGTGCCACAGCCACCGCCTGGGCCGCCCCCGCCGCCACTGCGGCCATGGCTGCTGCCCCTACCGCCACCCCCTGCGTCCCTGCCACTGCCAGAGCCATGACCACCGCCCATTCTGCTGCCCCAGCTGCCGCCACAGCCCCGGCCGCCACCGCAGCAGGTCGTGCATGCGCAGTTGTGAAACATGTCTCCTACATTGCTAAAAAATCATGTCACTAAGATCTGAAGCCGCAATAAAGGGGGCGCGAAGTGCAAGAGGGCTGACTGCATTTCAAATTTCAAGAGTTATACGAGATAGCTGGATACATGCACATTTACATTACATAAATCATATGGTAAGGATAGATTCTTGTCTATAAAGCCGTTCATCAGCTTGAAAATAAAATTACTAGTGAGGTGACACTATCATTCTCTTGTGGCAGAGCCAAAAAGTTCCAGATAATTATCATCATTTTACAATTTTCACTGATGGAAGTCAAGAGTTTCCATGGTGCACAGAGAGATATTTTCTTGTCAAATCATTTATAAGATCTATTTGAAAGAAGCTTTACTATGTACTTTTCCAAGCATTATTTGCACTTAAACCTGGTAGTGTAGGGAAACCAAAGACATTTAAACAGTAATGCTTCAGGCAGTTTGCTTACTTATTAGGTCATGCAAGTTTAGTTAACTTTAAAAAAAATTTTAAAAAGAAAAAAGAAAAAAAGAAAAAAGTAACCTCAATGTGCCTATGCAGCTCCTGAAATTAAGAGCTTTATAACAAGCAAAGTTTATCAACGTAGGGTATGGTTACACCTCAAAGCCTGCACAAAAAAAGAAAGGAAGAAATAAAACAGACATGCACACAGATGACAGCCCCATTCCCTAAGTGTCCTCCTGCCCTACAAGGACACTTTGGGTTTTGGTCTCTCCTGTCAGAAGACACACTTCTAATTTTTCACCTGCTTCTATGCAGGGGAAGGAATCTCTTCTCAGAAATGTGCCTTTTAAGAAATAAACCAAATTCAAACAAGCATTTTGACAACTCATTAAACAAAAATTCAAAAGGAAAAAGCCACATGTTCCTAGAGTGGTGTCATCATGCTGGGATGGGGTGAGGTGAATTTCAAGACCTCAACAGACAGTTCAAAAGCCGAATCCCTTGTTTCCCGAGTGAGTGATGGTCTTTCATTGCTGATGACACTGTAATGGGCCTTTCACACCTTTGTGAACTTTCTTCATTAAGTGCCAGCAACCTGCTAAGCAAATGGATTATCTACTTCAGTGAATCTCAGAGCAGAGGACAAACATCTCTTTCTGCAATGTAGCTGCAGCAGCTTCATCCGCTCCACCAACCTTCTATAGCTCCCACCCCCAAAACTCATTCCCTCTTCTATAATTGCCATCTCGGTTAAAGAAAAATGTCCTTTATTGCCGTACTCCAAATCTTTTGTTTCATATGACAAAAATGAATTCTGAAGGATGTTGGATTTGAATCATTGATTCATCAGCCACTTCTGTATCAGTAAGTGAGTACCATGCAGTTAACATAAGACTGTAGCTCAAAATACAGTTTCATGAACTTATTAAAAAACCCAATACCAAACAGAAAAGACCCCTGAATTTATGAATTATTTTACAACACAGCATTTGGCAAGGAAGAAGACAGTAGAATAGGACTGTTAACTAGCCATCTACAGGGCTGTGAGACTGCAGCACAGAACTTCAGCCTGCTTTGATTACACATGGATTGCAGTCAGTACTTCTCACATGTATGCAAGACATCACCCATAGCTTCCCAGGTTACACACAGAGAAGGGAAAAGATAACACCTCCCTTTCTCACATATGGCTCTAGCATATGCTAGACAGACACCAGAAATGTAGAGCTGTAGACGAAGTAAAAACCACCGCTTCAATCCATGGAGGGAAAAGGGTCTATTCCAGCAGATTAATACCAGCAGTTTGTGAAAATATGATAGACTGAGCTCCTGTGGTAAAATGAAGCAAAAATTTAAGTGGTGATCATCTGGTTGACATCTTAACAGGTCACACTGCTAGTGCAGCCATTGGTAGGATTTCAGAGGAGGCAGACAGAAAGAATGTTGTTGTCAGCTAAAATAAAAATGTAAAATTTTTAAACCTATATTATTACTCTGAGTAATAGAAGTATTGGAAAACAACAACATGTTTCTGTTCTGTGTTCCTGAGAAACAAAATGACAAAGCCAAAAACAAGAGCATATTTGCAACCAAAGAATTTATTCTCAATATACAGGCATAGCAGAGAGTTCTCAGCTTCAATCCACTGTATGAGGCGATACTGATTCTGTGTGCTCAAATCACAGCTGTATGTCTGGTTATCCACAGTGAGAGAAAACCAGGCAGGTAGCAAAGTACTGTAAGTGCTGTGCCATACCTAGAGTACCTGATAGACATATTTAGTATTGTCCCAGTCCATACTGACATATCAGTCATCTTAAGAATCTGCTAGAAGAGCAAGGTTTACTATAATGCTGATCAAATAGTAGCTGGCAGGGGTGCTCCATCCTTTGTTGGGGCTCCTCAGCTTCCAGAAATGTAGTCAGTCTTTCCTTCATCCAATTGTCTCAATTAAGCTGGTCCAGACTTTTAAAATGGAAGAAACAAACCTACTCTTTTTTTCCCCTTAAGAAAATTAGTTTAACTTTCTAACAGTCCACGAAACTGTAGCAATTCATCAAGGACCAGATTCAACAAACAGTGCCTGGAAGGACACAATTCCTAGTAAGAAACCCAGGAGGCATGAAAGCCATCCTCAACAGCAAGTCATTAGACCACTCTGGTCACTCTGTGTAACCTCAGCCTACGTCCAAAGTGTCAGCAATTATGTTGTTAGCTGGAACGAGAGAAGAGGGGAAATGGCAAGGAAGACAACTTCTAGAAGCTTTTTATCCAGCTCTTCACAGCAACCCGTGAAGTATTAATACTGCCCATCTTTTGCATAGGCAGGCACAAAAGTGATTTTTTTATAGCTACAGATTAGCACTTAAATTTAAAAGCACTACAGAGACACTTTACTACAGAGCACTAATTTGACAACTTTAGAAGCAGCAAGTGGGTTCAGATGAGGAGAAAGATTTGAGGCTTTATTACTAACCTGGCTGTGAAGCTAAAGAAAATTGAAAGCAAAAGCAGTCTGACAGATGTCAGAGAAGCAACTGAACAAAGGTAGACTTGGAAGTTTACAACAGTTGTACAGAAATCTAAAAACAATTTGATACCAATCCACCGATAGCCTGCTCACCCAGGGAGAAGCAGAAAGTTTTGAAGCCCTGAGTCAGGGAAACCAGGGGTCCACCCACAGAGCAACTTCAAAAGGATTAAACAAACTGACTGTACACCTTGCTTCAAAAACCATAAGCTGCATGTTCAAGGCCTCACAAATATCATGGTCCCTACACTAGAAGCACTGCAACTTACGGAAATCACTGAGCCACCCAGCTCAAAGCTTCGAGTAAAATAAATAAATAAATAAATACCCTAGCTTTTAAAAACAAGGAGAATAATTGCATTGTAAGATCTTACAGAGTTAAGAAACATGTCTACAGTCAGCCTTCAAGGGTTCAACAGCAGTTCAGGGAATACACGCTGCTACAGATCTCTACAGGATGTATAGCTTTGTTTGTGGTACCGTATCTTGAAGTGTACTTCCCATATGAATTCTAAAAAAATGGCACCAAGGGAGGGATTCTGTGTTTACTGCCTCCTAAGGATCCATCATTTATAAATCAAATACAGTATTCGTTAAAAATTCAGCACCAGATCCTTCAGCTCATATCAGGATCTTGGGCGGAATGACGGTTTTTTCCTTGCATCATTAATTAAAAGGAAACATATCTCCAAAGATGATACTCTGGCATAGCCGTCTAGTAATTTCATCATATTCAAACTGTATTCTCTGTTTCATCAGCACAAAGAGCCTCCACAGATTTTGCACAGGGATAACTCGCAGCTATGTATATAATGTCAATAAATGCTATACTAAAAATGGACTAAATACATCTTGCTTGTCTTCACTTACCCCTCATTCTTCCCAGCTTTTGACAGCCATCAATAGGACAAATTTTGATATTTGTGTTTGTAGGGCTTTTTTTTTAACTTTTTTTAATAAACTAATGCATCCAGATAAAAACATGATTTCACAAAATGAACATAATTAAGGGGAATAAAATATTTTGTGGAATCACTTATCAGCATAGAATTGCAGTTTTAAAAGCAAAGTTAAGTAACGACTGTTCTCTGTAAATACATATATAAAGCTACCTGGAAACTATATTAAGCACAAACTTAAAGCACTCACTTCACTCTACTATGGTGAGGTTGGATAACAGTGGAAAAGTGCAGAAAGGGAATCCTGGAAATAGTTTGGCAGTTGGTGGAGACAACTGATGGGGACAGAAAGAAAGGTAAGATTTACTAACCTAATTTTTGCCTTCAACCCAAAATTTATAGCAGTAGTAATAAAGACAGACACAACTGAATGCATTTAGATACCTCACGTAGTATTATACTAAATAATAAAATGGTAAATAAAACTTATTTGTGATGTCAATATCAGAAACTGAACTGGAACTGATAAACTAGAACAGAGATAAATATATCAGTAGTCCACAGGAAAATGTGCATTATCCTCTTCTTACTGTTCCATCACTTATCAAATTTGTGCCCAGTTACAGGCAGTTACTAGTCCCAGTTGCTGTTAAAAATCTACACATCATCAATCAAGCTTAACTGCTCACACAGAATGTATTATTGGAAGGTCAGTGTAACACTGGGCATTCAAGATAATGTTGATGAGAGCAAGATTATAAAATAAGTTTGACGTTTTTATGCTAAATCAATACTACATGATGTGTGGATAAAAAAAATTAAATTAATCTGAAGTGATAAACTACCATTACTTCAATCATTGCATGAAACAACCTGGGCAGTTATCTTCATATTTTCCACAACAAATTTGTGGCCTTCTACAGGCTACACATAACCCATTCCGTGCAGAAAAGAACTTCCCGTGCCCTATGGTTTGAAATAAATCAAGTTCAGGTTTAAGCCAATAACTGTTACACAAATAAAGAATGGATTACCACTGCATTCAGTCATTACTAGCCTTTAAAAAAAAATTGGAAAAAAAGCAGTAGTCCTACTACAAGACTTTTCAAATAAAAAAGCATTAATACCCATAAAAGAAATTGATTAGTTCTTTACTAGCCAAATTAATCAAGCTCCAAACAACATGAAAATCTCTGTAGGACTATTTGAATACATACTTTACCTACTTCTCCATGGAGAACTCCTACTGCATCAGTCTTATGTTCACAATGGACTTGCTTTGTCCTGAGTCCATACTACCTTTCAGGTGGAAGGTCAATAAACAGGTGAGAAATTATCAAGAGCAGCTTTTTTAACTGGCTTCCAGTACAAAGAGTGTTTTTAGTCTGAATCACAACTCTGACAGACATTCTAATAGTCCATCTGTGGCTAGGGCTTGTTTCACCTTGTCCTCATACAAGAAAGAGAAACAGAAACTTCACAAAAAGGTGCTACATGTCAGCTAGGATGCTGCAGCTAAGAAACAAGCACTGAACATCACGGCTATATGACATGCAGTGTATGTTCAGCCAGGAGATCAGGTCCTTGGTGGATTATGTTCATCTTATTGCTCTGCTCCAGAATAAGCATATAGTGGGTGATCTCCAGGTCAATACAAGGCATACCAGAGTCCAAGATCTCCATATAAGCACAGCTAAAGACTGTTCACATTCCTCTTTTCATATACAGTTTACTGAATCAGTCTGTAGATGCACGAGATTACAGAGAAAAAAAAATGGTTGAACAAAGAGCTCTTTCATATTGCATACAGATTTTCTTTGTCAAACTGTGGTCTGTCCAATGTGGTTGGAGTTTTCCATGTACAGTATGAAATAATTTTTTAAAACCCACAATGTAGGTAGAGGAGTATCACGGAAACCTATAAATGACCTTCTGAGAGAAAAAAAAATATTTACATTGAACATATATTGCACAGAGACTAAGGCATGTCATTGTCAGCTAAAGGAAAGGGAAAACTTGAGGATGACCTGAAAGTACTATAATTCACAAAATGAAGAAAGTGGATTACTCAAATATACCCATACAGGACTGATTTTTATATGACATTCTCCTAGTAAGAGTGCTAAAAACAAACAAATGAAACAACACAAACAAACAAAAAGCATACTTAAACTAGACAGATGCCTCAAGTAAAAACATAAAACTCGGATGGTCAAAACAGAGCTTCAGTTACTAGAAGTCAAATCTTTCACAAAATATATCTTCTTTAGATAGCTGAATAACAGAATAAAGACTTAAGATTTTATCCAATTTAAGAAAAAAAAATCACTATGACTACTAGGACAACCACATTGCCTTGATTCCCATGAACATAACTAGTTCTCTGTGATGAGAGAGGGGAATAGCACAAAATTTTAGGAAGCACCTTGATAAAATTGGGATTCTCAGGCTTCTCAGGCTGCTTGCTGCATGAGAGATGCAAAACTTCAGAAGATTGTAATTAAGACCTAGTGCTGATCATCTTTAAGGTCCCTTTCAATCCAGACCATTTTATGACTCTATGACTTTCAAGCACTGACCAAAGACAAGAAAGACCATGGTCCTCATGTAGCTCACCATTCACTACAGCAAAACACATGCTCTGGCAAAAGCCTGTGGAAAATTGAAATATTTGCACTTCTCTGACTTAGCGTCCTCCAATAAAGGTTTGTTTTCTTCAGTTCGTAGAGTTTGAAAGAATTACAAACAGTAGGGAAATGATAAATTTTAAGTCACTCAACTATTACGTGGAAGAGCTAAGAATAAAGCTCAGCAGTTCCTGCCATCTGTAGTTGTGGTCTGTTAGCACAGCATCCTTCTAAAATTTCCACCTGCTGCTTTTTCGAGCTTCTCATAATTTCTTAGCTTTCCATAAGGACACACAAGACTGGGGAGCTGGGCTTGTTGGGTATAGGAAATGGCAGGAAATGATAAGAAATGGGAGACAATTAGTTACACTTCAACTAGGGTTTTTTTCAGATGCATCAGTCACTAAATTTGGTCACTGCACTGAACACACTATACCTCTGTCAATAAAGCTAAATGATTGACAATGGGAAAGAGCATCAAGGAACAGCAACATCAATCTGATCCTGCCAGAACATTTTACAACATCAAACCGTAGCTTTTCATTAAATTAACTTTGATTTAATTAACAAGTGAATTAAATCAGTCATCTTTCAGAGATGAAAACCCATGTTGACAATAAGATCCTACACTCATGACAAGCTCATATCCTAACGTGCGACATCTGCTTTTGAGCAGACACTGTAGGCAAATGCTAGTAATATTAAACAAGGTCAAAATCTGTCACTGCCATGAGGGCTTACAACATACATCTGAAGCCCTCTGAATACCTGATGTGAAAAAACAAAAAAATCTCTTGAGCTACATCCTCCTGATGTAGATACCCTGCCTTTTCAGCCTGGGACTAAGTGATACTGCTACCTCAGGAGAGATCTATCTGCACACATTCTCTTGTTCAGGGCAAATGTGCAGTGAAAGGACTACGGGTAATAGTTTTGAACTGAATGAGGGCAGGTTTAGATTAGAGATCAGGAAGAAATTTTTTACTACATGAGTGGTAAGGCAGTGACACAGGTTGTCCGGAGAACTTGTGGATTGCCCATTCTTGGAAGTGTTTAAGACCAGGTAGGATGGGGCTCGAGGCAACTCAGAAGATGTCCCTGCTCATGGTACAGTGGTTAGAACTATTTGATCTTTAAAGTTCTTTCCAACCCAAACCTTCTATGATTCTATAACATGCCACTTCAGTCCAGTAAAAATCTGCTTTCCATAGTTATCCCAGAGGTGAAAATTTGGGTTTGAAATGTAAACTGATTATTAATATGTATAATATTTTCTGAAAACAGAAATAGTACAATTACTCAGTGTTACACTCAGTAGGTTGCCTCAGGCAAAAGGAAGTGTATATCCATATATCACGTCTGTGGATTCTCTTTACCATCTTTTACATTTATCTTTTACATTATGAATCCCTTTGACTTCATTCTTCCCTTTTACCTCTTAGCAATGTTTTTCTTGGGGAACATTATAATACATCATCAAGTATCTTATATGTTTGTGCAAGCACTCATATCCTTAGTCTTAATTCTTCATTAAGATGACTCTCAGCTGTTGTTTGGGGGAGGGAGGTGTTAACCAGAAATAAAAATGTATCAAAATGACCTCATATTTTAAAACTGCAAGAGTGGTGTAACTAGGGTAATCACTTCTCTAGTATTCTGCATTCAATTCTATACAAAATCAATAGTGATAAATATTACTAGACAAAAGGATACAACACTGATTGATTAGGTGTTGATTTACATGAATGTCAACATATTGGGAAACATTACAGACCATTTAATCTACCACCAGAGTAGGGAACATTTAGGAATGAAAAAAAGACCAATAGTGCTTCATACACAATTTGGCTTTAGGGACCAGATGTATTATAGCTTCCATATGTCTCAGCCTACTAAATGCATTTTTAATGGCAAGTTCTTGCAGAGCAAAATCTGCACAGTTGCCTGGGTAGTCTGTCAGAAGAAAAAGTCTGCCCTGAACTTCATTTCAATGATGCTTCTTCTTGTTCCGGAAGCCCCGCAGAGGTCACAGAAGGACGGAAGCATCTGAATGCTATTTCTTAATACAAACCATAATGAGCCTTTTTAGATATTCTACCAATGTCAAGGGCATTAAATATAGATTATTATTCTTATGACTCAGTATTTCAGGCCATACTGATTAAGTATGTTGAAACTTCCCCCGGATAGTTATAAATCATTAGTACTAGAGCACTACCAGACCAATTACACATTTGTTTATCAGCACAAAACTATTACCAGAAATTGTCCTGCAATCAACAACACTCTGGGTGCTGCAGTTCCTCAGACCTTTCAAATTTAGAACTTTTTTTTTCTTCTATACTATATTTCTATACTTCTATACTCTGAAGGGCCCAAAGAACCCCAGTGGAAAGAGACCGAGCAGAATTCCAAGTTTCATTGTACAAGCAGAAGCTCGGGATGAACAAGACACAGAATATTCATACATTAAAATGATTTTTTTTCCAAGAGGAATGAAGGGCAAAGCAAGTTTCACTTGGTGCAACCCAACATGCCAGTTGGCACACACTGGTACTGGGATCTCTCCACTGAGTTCCCTGACATGTATTGCTCATTGAGACAACTAAAAATCCCATGTTTTGTACAATAATTAGCATTCCTCCAAGACCAACAATGCTTCAATGACATAAAGGTCAAACTTATATTTTTATAAAAAAATATCTGGATGTAAAGGATCTAAACTCTAATTAAAGTCTGGTAGGATTTAACAAACATTGCCAAGGAGAACAACTGAATAGGTTATTCCCAAAAAGCTGAGCCACTGTAAGCTTTTGTAAGAGCTTAGCTGAATGGCAGAGTAATTAGGTGTAGAAATGATCTCCGGAGATCATCTAGTACAATCCCCTTGCCAAGACAGGTTCACCTAGAGCAGGTTACAGAGGAATGCATCCAGATGGGTTCTGAAGGTCTCCAGAGAGGGAAACTCCATGATCTTCCTGGGAAGACCCTTCCAGTGCTCTGCTGCCCTCAGTGTATGTCTTATGTTTTATTTTATGGTCATTACTCCTTTTCTAGGCACCACTATAAGACTGTGGCAACATTCTTTTAGATATTTATGTGTATAGATGAGATCCCCTCATAATACTCTCTTCTCTAGACTAAACCCGCCCACCTGCCACAGTCTCCCCTCACAAGAGAGATGCTCCAGACCGCTAATCATTTTTGTACTCCCCTGCTGGACCCTCTCCTGTAGCTCCTTATCTTTTTTTAACTGTGGAGACTAGAGTTGAACACAATACTCCCTCACTAGGGCTGAGTACAGGGAGAGAATCACCTCTCTTGACCTGCTGGCCACACTCTTCCCAATGCATCGCAGGATACCACTGATTCTCCTAACCGTAAGGGCACACTGCTGGCTCTGGGACAGCCTGTCATACACCAAGATTCCCAGGTCCTTTTCTACTAGTAGATCAGATCCAACCTGCATTGGTACTTGGAGTTATTCCTCCCTAGCTGCATGATCCTATACTTGCTGTTGTTGAAGCTCATTAGTTTTCCCTCAGCCCAACTCTTCAGCCTACCACTTAATGGCAGCACAATCGTCAGGTCTATCAGCCACTCTCCCCCCAGTCTCGTATCGTCAGCAAACTTGTTGAGGGTATATTTTATCCCTTCATCCAGGTCATTGATAAACAAGATGAATAAGGCTGGACTCGGTATTGATCCTTAGGGAATGCCACTGTCTACAGGCCTCCTAATTGAATTCTACTCTGCTGATCACAACCCTCTGAGCTCTGTCATTCAGTCAGTTCTGGATCCACCTCACTCTTCATCCACCTAACCCACATTTCCTGATTCTCATAAGTTATGAGAATTTTATGAGTGCCAAAATCCTTGCTGAAGTTAAGGTAGATAACTTCCCCCACAGATTCACAGAATATTATGAGTTGGAAGGGACCCACAAGGATCATCTAGTCCAATTCACCATTTAACACCCGTACAGAGACCAAATGCACATCCCAGAACGGTAAACACAAACCTAGTTCCCTCACAGTCTAGCAGGCCAGTTTGAGCCAGAAGGGACCCACAGGATCATCCAGTCCTACACCCCCCAGCTAGACCATGTCACTAAGCTCCTCATCGAGTCTTCTCTTAAACACCTCCAGGGACGGTGACTCCACCACCTCCCTGGGCAGTCCATTCCAATGTGCAATCACTCTCTCTGTGAAAAACCGCTCTCCCCTCATCAACCCATCCTGCCATGCCATCATGGAAAACTCTTTTTATACTGGTTTAAAAAGATAAAAAGTTATTATAAATATTTTATTCTGGAACAAAACAATAGGAACACCTCCCAGCACAATGGCCTTGTTAATAGGTATGGGCCATTTCTAAACTGAATATGGCAAGTGGAAAATTTCATGTTAAAGTCTCATTACTCTTCATTTCTTCTCACGTCAACCCTAGATTTCTGTTTCCTCTGATGAACGTTTATTGAAAATTAGAAAAAGTACAAATTTTATCAAAATCACACTTTGCACCTGGCACGCTCTTCTAAAGCACCACATCTGTCAGACCGAGGTTACTTATCACAGTGTTAAACTCAACATCTTTCTCAGTAACTAATTAATGTCTTTCTCTCTTGCTCTGTCAATCCTAGCAAATAAGTTATTATTAAAACCTTCACACATATCAGATCTTAAACCTCTAAATATGTCAAAAATTACTCTTCAACATGCTTTTATTTTCTTAAAGAAACTATGAACAGTGAGAATTTTGCAGCAGAGCCTGGGCTTGCTTCAGGCACTGAAACAGATCAGAGTCGCTCCAGCATAATTACAAATCAAACTCAGTAACAATATCTTTAAAATTGGATGCAAGATACCATTTTCACTTAATACCACTTAAATAGCATGACAGGCACAGTACCTCAGTTTATAAAGGTCAAGACCCTACACCAATACATGGCATACGTATCATACTTAATTTTTTTATGTCTGAAACTGAGTATATAGGACTGCTCCATCTACAGAAAGAACCCTTATGAAATGAGATACGCCTTCTAAATAAGTAGTTAATATTTGCTACCAGAAAATGTTTTTGGAGTCATGGAAGAAGAATTAAAACAACTGCTCAGTAAACAGGTTATACTTCTAGTGATGTGCATCATCTAAACCACAATACTGTCACATTTTTTTCTGGAGCAGGCTTTTCTGTTTTATCACAGAATATGCAAACAACCTCATTTAGAAGCAAGACTCATATGGGTCAGACTGAATCGAAATATGTCCTTCCATTCAAGAAGTTCTGTAAATTTGAAACTACCAGTAGTTTGTCTGAACATTTAGAAAACATTCTGTACACGGCGCTGGTCAGACCCCATCTTGAATACTGCGTGCAGTTCTGGGCTCCCCAGTTTAAAAGGGATGTTGAGCTGCTTGAGAGGGTGCAGAAAAGGGCAACGAGGATGGTGAAGGGACTGGAGGGCAGGCCCTACGAGGAGCGACTACAGGAACTGGGACTGTTCAGCCTGGAGAAGAGGAGGCTCAGAGGGGACCTCATTGCTGTTTACAGCTACCTGCGGGGAGGTTGCAGCCAGATGGGTGTAGACCTCTTCTTCCAGGCTGACGACACCAGAACGAGAGGGCACAGCCTCAAGCTACGCCAGGGGAGGTTTAATCTCAACGTTAGGAAGCGGTTTTTCACGGAGAGAGTAATTGCATATTGGAATGGGCTGCCCAGGGAGGTGGTGGAGTCGCCATCCCTGGAAGTGTTTAAGAGAAGACTGGACGAGGAGCTTAGTGACATGGTCTAGCTGGGGGGTGTAGGGCTGGATGACCCTGGGCCCCTTCCGGCTCGGAGTGGCCTGCCAGATTGTGAGGCATCTAGGTTGTTATTATGCTCTGGGATGTGCTCTTGGTCGCTGTACGGGTGTTAGACGGTGAGTTGGACTAGATGATCCTTGTGGGTCCCTCCCAGCTCATAATTTTCTGTGATTCTGTGATTCTGTATTCTGCTCCATCAGAGGGATGGTTAAGAGACATGAGACTTAGCGACAAGACTTCTCAGACCTTTCTTGATTTAAGATGTGGTGTTATTTTTAGAACTCTAGATTTTTACGCATTTCTGTGTTAAAAACAGGTTATTTTGTTTAATTCAAAGTGATTAGGTTTTCTAGTTTATTTAGAAGGTATGTTCCCTGCGAACAGAGTAACTGGAGTGGAAGAAAATTGCTTTCTTGTTCACTTACCTAGACAACTCTTCAAATTTTTATTGAATGTATAACATTTTGTATTTATATATAAATACCATCATTAAATTACTTCACAGCTTTATAGAAAAGCTTGCACCATTTTGCTTATATAAACTGCAACCGAACCACTCTTCCCCTCAGCATTTATGATTGAAAAAGAAGTTTGGTGCAGGGAGAAAAAATGATACAGAAGACCACTTTTATATAAACTCTACTTTTTTCTCTCTTTTGAAAACAATGTCTCTAAGGATAAATTGTTCAATGTACACATGCAGAACAGACACATTTCCCTGTACTTGCCCAATAAACTGGTAACAAGTCTGTTGTTAAAGCAGTCAAGTGGATTTATACAGTTTAGAAAAATACTTAAGCAAGAAGGATTAATTACTACTAAAGTGACTCCCAAACCATTACATTTTATCAAATGCACTTTCTTTGATCAGATAGTTCTTGAAAGCTGTCAAAATGTTAAGGCTTTAAAAGTATCACCAAGTTTAGAACTACCTCCAGACGATTTTGATTTTCTTATAAATATCCCTGTAAGGGTGGAGCACTCAGCTTCATACTGATAATTTTCTTATTTCAAGAAATTATCAGTGAATAAAGGTATAAGATTAATTCAAGTTTTCTTTCATTATTGAATTACAAGTTTCAGAGCTAACAGAATGACCTGGCAAACATTAGAATGCCATTTATTAGATTATCATTAAGACTCATACAGTTTCCACAGCTTGTTCCTGCTGTGTAATGACAACTGTCTGAAAGGTATCAGAACAACAGTTTGATAATATTGCAGCATGATCACTGTGACAATGCTCATGTGATTGCATTTGCTCAGCTATTCAGTCATTCAGGTAGAGAACCTAAGTAGACTCACGACATGTAAAAATGCTGCTTCTTTGAACACTGTCAGTGAAGCACTTACCCTGCAAATGTCATTGTTATTTTGATTATGGTGTTCATAAAATTGTGAAAGGTTAATGGAAGCTCCATATGAACTGTATGCAATCCGAAACAAACTAAAAGAAAGCCTGAAATATTATCAATCTTCTGCTACACTATATAACAGACTTGCAGCACAGCATGATATTCTGTGCCTTACCCAAAGCATCATGGTAAAATAGCAAGTTACTCTGACTTTCCTCCAGTTTTACTCAGCATTCATTATACTTCTACTAAAATAAAGGGTACTACCTCCTCACAGAATTTTTAGCAAGAGTCTGCCCGCATTCACCAGAGAAACCAATTTTAGAATGCCTTCTCAAGAGCGAAATTTAGAAAATTTTCAATTAAAACCGTTTCCATACAAACTGTTGCATTTAACACGTTGAAGTTTTATTCCGGATAACAGTTTCTTTCCTTGATGCAAATAACTTTGTCTTCTACTGGTTTTGAGTTTCTTTTTGTTTGGTTGGTTTTGTCTGGTTAGGGGGGTGGAGGAGTTGAGGGTTTATGAGGAAGTTTCTCCTAGATTAAATCCTGTGAGAAACAGATTCATTTGTATTCCATCATCTTCACAAAATCCCTTTAGCCCAAAGTGCCAGACCAGAAACAGCCAGATTTAATATACCAAAGACCAGTCTAGAGCACAAAAGGGAAATACATACCACTGGAAAAGACAAATATGTGTCAATGGAAAGAAATTAAGCAATTAAATTCAGTCCATTGCTGAACTTTTTGACTGTAGCATGAAGACTATTTGAAAATTATGTTTCTCTGACCATGAACAAAACAAAGGATTTTTGGTTTTGATTGTCTCAAATGAGATCTATAAATGCTTACCTAGGACCTAACACTAGAATCAGTAGATCAAGCTGAAAGAGATTGTTTTTAGAAAGCCATTCTAAAATGGTTTGGGAAAAACTTCGGGATTGTGAGAAGTGACTTGCTGTACATTTGCAAGAGCTGCAATAGAGTTGCCTTGTGATTACCTGCTGTAAAATCCCAAATGGGACCCAGTGTCCCCTCCCTGAGGTGGCACACATGGCTTCCCATTGTCCCCACACCCTACTCATGCACAGGATGGTTAGAGTCCCAGCCGAGAAGAGTGGAAAGTCCAATTGCTGCCATCCCTGAGGGCTCCTTGCACAACCTGCAGCTCAGTCCTCATCTTGCTTGTTATGGAGATAGCAGAACAACCCACAATTAATCCAGCAAGCTGTCAGTGATGGGAATTTCACTGATAAGAAAAACTACTTGCAGATTTAATTTGGTAAAGTGACCCAAGTAGGCATTGGAGACCTTTTTGCTTACTGTCGTGATTTGATCCTGGCTGGATGCCACAGATTCACTCACAACTTCTCCTGGAGGAAAAAAAACTGGAAAAAAAAAATAACAGGCAAACAGGCAAAGCAAGGCAAACTATAAGTGAAGAATATAAAGGATTTATTTCTTAACTAACAAGATCAAAGCTTATGTAAGAAGCATCATTTAAAGGCAACTTTTTCCCCCACCCCTTCTTCTCTTACAACAGATCTCATATGCCCTTTTTCGACCAGGAGACAAAGGGGGAACAGGGGTAGGGGATAAGCCAGGCATGCTGGTATTTCTGACCAGATTTGGGGTAGGAACCATCTCTCTGCCCTTCCATAAAGTTCTCTCTCTCTCTCACAAGAGGAAAAGTCTTTCATGACCCTTTCCCAAGTGAGATCTCGACCCAGGGATGACAGCTCTTACATTCTCTGTTGTCCGAGAGTCACAGCACAGGATGCGGTGTTTTAAGTGCTACGTTGCTACTTCATTATGAGCCCATCCCAAAGTATATCGTTCAGATCCTACCACAATGCAATTCTGTCACAAAATGTCTGTCCAAAGGATCCCTGCCAAGCTCAGCTCCAGGTCCATGTTTCTGGGCTCAAATAAACATCTGCAGCTGTTGCAGCATGATTCTCCATCTTCAGTCGTGGCTTCAGGTGGATTCTGCATCACTGGTTCCTCTCTCTCTCTTCCATAGGTTTGCACCATGTTCCTTTCCACAAACAGCAGCGGGATGCCTGGAATTCTTCCTACCCCTTCTCTAGTAGGCCTGGGGGTGCCTTCAGAGCTTTCAGCCTCTCCATACAGGCCCTGACCCGGCACTCTACATCTTGCTACTAAGATTTTTTTTTCTTCTCTCCCAAGTATGTTTCACAGAGGTATCCCTATCTCTCTAACCTTGAATTCCATGGCAGTGACTGAGGCCCAGGCACGAGCTGAGATGTTAACCCACTCGCTGCCAGAGGAGTAAAAACCTAAACCAGGACACTTACTTTGACTGAAAGACTTCCACTGAAACCTGGATGAGGATATTTTTCAGGCAGCACTAGTGTCTGGGTAGACACCTCTACCTGCTGCCTTGAGAGATGGGGCAGATTTTACAATAAGAGTCCATCGGCTTACAGAAGTTGCATTAGGAGCATAAAATTTGTGCACAACAAAATCTGGCTCAGTTTTCAATTTCTTTGATAGTGCAATAGAAAGCATTTGTCTTAATGAATGTTTGGAGTCTGGTTTCTTTAAGGTACTATGCTCTAACATTGCAAGATTCACAACTAAAAAAATAAAGCAAAAGATTATTCGACGTCTGATTTAAATAAACTGAAAGCACTGACAGGATACTTTCCTCAAGAAGCCTTCAATGACATAGTAGCTTTCCTCTGAAAAAGTAATATTTTTCAGTTCCACATTAATAAAGTACTTATTTGGGCATTTTTGAATTAAAATAGACTGCCAACACAAAATTGGTGTTTTGTAAGTCAAGAAATCTATAGTAGTCCTAAATCAAAAGAAACCCAACAAATCCCAAACAAATATCTTTAGCCAGAGATTTAAATAGGATGAAACAACCAGCCATGAATTCTTGTAGTAAAACAGGAAGTGTTTAGATCAGTAAAAGAGGGGTGGTGGAGACTAGAATTCAGATTAAGACAAAGCAAGATGCATGTAAAAATAAGTAGGTAAGAAGTAAAAGTAGAAGCTACAGCAAGAAACCTTACAGAAATAAATCATTAAAAGTTAATTAGCATCCCAAAGAGAAAAGACATGCAATGCAAGAACAGATTGATAATCATAAACTACAAAACAGAAGATTATTATAGCAAGATCATAATGCTGCATAGATGAAAACTGTTAAAAACACAGCAAGGCAACAAAAGGTAGAGAAAAATAAGTTAAAAGCATCTGTAATACATGAAAAAATCTTCTGTCTGCAATTGATTTAGAACTTACTTTCTTCATTACTAGTTTTACACTTCATCCAGCTCACAGTATCACATACATAGAATCCTTAGCTCAAGTAAAGAAGATAGATAATGATCACACCTTGTACAACAATCATTGCAGCTGAATTTTGCTTTTGAACCTAAGAAACCAGTGACGTTGATCACTTAACTCCCTTCACTGACCAAACGACACCTATGCATACAGCTTCAGCATTCAGCCAAGTAAGTTTGACTGCCATGGCTAACTGTGCACTCAGTACTGGCATGTTTACCTATTCATGGCATGGCAAATTAAGCTATTAAAAAAAATCACAAACAAACAAAACCCTCAAAGTCATATCACGAATGCCATCCCTCAGCAGTTTATCTCCCTTAAACAGTAAATTATATCAGACAACCAAAAATGCTTACCTAGAATGTGAGGCCAGACAACAGGATATGAACAGGCAGGACTAACACTCTGCCTCAGTGGTAGGTAATTAAATTGGGTTGATTTAACTAAGTCATGAAAGCACATTTGAAAATCCTGAGCATTTTCCTTGCCAGCTGTAGGTCTATCAAGAAAACAGTAAAATAGGAAACCAATTAGAAGTTGAGTAGCTTTCTGTAAGGTCTTGGTCAAAATGCACCTGTCTGGCATTATCCATCATCATCTGGCATTGTTACCATCTATACAAAGCCGCTGGACTATGAACTATAAGTAATCCTGATGAGTTCGTCACAAATTAAGTTAAACTGGGCTTTCTGCATCTCATCTCTGGCCTCATTTTCAGCACTACTTGCTTTCCTCAGTAAACCCGATCATCACCCACCATAACCTGCAGCAAGCCCAAGGTCACTAACGCTCAACTTGGAGCTGTCAACAGCTGGAAAGTCAGGAAACTTAGAGGAGCTGAATCAGTACCCCTGAATTCAGCTCCTTAAAGGAGCTGAATCAGTACCCCAGCTTTTAACTGTCTTCAAAACCTAGTATCCAGCAGGTCAGACTTGAAATTTGGTCTCCACAGGAAGAGAATGAAGTAATTACCTTTGGAATGGCCAACGGACTTCCCTTTGACCGCTTTCTCCCCTGGCCAGGAAGCTGTTCACAACAAAATCTCTTCCAAGCTTTGAAAGAAAGTTTATCTTCAGGCTGCTGTAACATTATTACATAAAGACTCATTGAGGGATCAGGTACTTGACAGGCTCTTGCAACAAGCACATGTCATGTGCTTCTTTTATAGCTTCCTTTACAGCTTTGGGCTGTAAGTAGTATTTCCTGAAAACTCAGATAACTCCAGGCACACTGTCTGCAGTGGGTTACAGGTATCCACCTGAGTGACAAAAAGGATTTGACAATTTGTGTTCTCTCACATAGTAGCCCATCTAATTCCAAAACCTCATGCAATTCTTGTCTGCACAGGCTGGACAAGCAACAAAAATGAAAAAGTCCAGGGTCATTAAGAGGCTTTTGAAAGATAGTGTATTTCTGGTAAATGAACATCTGAAGAACAGTACAAACATTTTGATACTACTCCAAAATAGCTTGAAGTCTGTCTTGAGAAGCACCAATAACAAAGAGCAAAAGCCTCCAGAACAAAAAAGTTGTTGAACAAACTGTCAGTGTTGTACAGCATTTGACATGAAGTACAAGAGCCAATCTGGGACTTAGAGGAAAGAAAATTAAATCCACCACCCAACCTGCAAGAACTCAGTGCTCACCCCTTAACCTGGAATCAAGTCTGATCCTCAACTGCCTTGCCCATGCACGAAAACCAGTAGACACATTGCACAGACAAAAGTGTCCTAATGATTAGACTTGAATAAAAAAACCTTAATACAAGATTCCACATTCATTTTATACTGGCATTACTTAACGGGAAAACAAGAGCCTAGTATTCCACAAAAACAAAGCACATTTTCTTCTTGCATTCAAAACAGAAAGACACGGAAAGGAATACTATAGAAGAAGTAACACTTCTTTGAAAACCATTCCTGGTTTGAATACACATTCATTTCAGAAGCATAAAGGAAAAGTTCATTTCATCTTTCTGGTCAAGGAGAAAAGAGAGAACTAACTAATTGAAATCTTACTGGCTTTACAACTCTTAACAAAAAATACTTTTTTATCCCTATTGTTAATAAGCAAAGAGTCCCATTTTTTTCTTTGTAAGTTATTCTTTTATTTTCTCTTTTCACTAGAAAACTGAAAAGAAATTAGACGGGAAAACAAAACCAGAGAAAACAAAAACCAAATAGTAGCTTTCTGCTATTATCATAAAATGATGAAGAATAGGTTGAAGAAAATCTTTGTTCTTAAAGTCCATGAGGAAATGAAAAATTGCAACCAATTGTATAATGATTTCCACTAATCTACTAAGATTCATAAATTAATTCAATGTGTTCATCCTCTCAGTATGATCCTATTCTGCTGCTGCTTCTTAATAACTACTAGAATAAACATAATAAATTTACTTAACACTTCATCTACAAATCCCACTCTACTATATCTTCATTTTACATTTTCAGGTTTCTAGGATATTCAAACTATATAAACATATATTTATATAAAAAGCTTTTATTTCCCCTAAAAGTCCTGCAAAACCAGGGATTTAGGAGGGGAAAAAACTTTTCACATTCTTCTTTCATAAATTAAAGCTCTCAGTCATTTACAGAGGTTTTTTTAATTCCTGCTTCCTTTGTTTGTTTGTTTATTTTTCCCAAGGAGGCCTACCAGAAATAAAGCACCTATTGCTCTGTATGAAAATGGAATATTGCAAAGCAGATTGAAAATTTTTCTATGCTAGAGGATGTGGTTTATTTTTAGATGGCAATAGTTCAGCCCTAGTGTTCCATTAACAGAGCGGTTTATCCGTTTGCATTTCTAAAGTTGGATTTTATTTGGGTTAGTCATTAAAATTACAGACAAATCTTTTTTCTGTAGCCTAACAAACATACAGTTGTGTCACAAACTGAGCTTCTGTTGACTTGCTAGTTGTAAGAATCTTTGGGGTCTAACATTAGCCTGTTTTGAAGGCAGAGAGAAGGGAGAAGAGGTTGCTTTTGTTTGTCGTCATTCATATGACAGACTACACTCAAAAAATTTCAATTTATTGTGTGCTTCCAATACAAATTTATACTCTTATACTTTACAACTTTATTATGTTCATCATACTAAAAGACACAACGTAGCTGTTTCTGTATAGAAAACTAACAAAAATACAGTCTTTCCAAAAACAAAACCTTTGACCTACCAATGTTCAGCAAAGCTAAAGTACAAGAGGACACAAAGACTTTACTTGAACAATAACGTTGACTCTATAAAAAAAAAACAAGTAACCTTGAACAAAAACTAAAATTTCAGCCAAGTTTCTTGTCACAGTTCTGACCAATTGAGAAAAAAGCACCACAGGAAAAACTTGCCACAAACCTTGAAAGATGTATTAACATCCATAATTTAAATATAAAGAAATCATGCACAGATGTTGAAACCAGAGAGAAAAATGTACTTAACCAAGAATAAACATCCAGAATTAGCATGCTCACTCCTGAGCAGATATATTCCAGAGCAGCACTCAATAAACACACCTGTATAATTGCATCAACTGGATACCTTAGGTAACAGGGTTGTTGCTAGGTTTCCTAGGGATCTCTCTCAATCCGCTCCTCACTAATTCAAGCCAATGATTTGACTTAGGATGCTTTCAAAGGGAACCTGTTTGCTGTGTTTGAGCAGAGAGGTTTTTAGCTCACAGACATATTTTGAGTGGGCATTTTTTCCTACATAGATTCCTTCTGTCTTTCTGTTTCTGCTAAACCCATGTTATGTCTCTAGTCCATAAATACCTCCTGCTTGTGTTACTGAAGCTGATTGAAATATGATGGTGGAAGGCAGTAGAGATGTTTTACAGCATTTAATCCAGGCAGATTATACGTAGTTCTCTGACACAATTCAGTTTTCCAAGGCTCTTTGTTTATGTGTAAGATATAAAAATAGAGAAACCAAATTTATTAGTATAGGCTTCCATATTCACTTGGATTAACAAGAGACTTTCCCCACTCTACCATTTTTGTATTTTCTGCTGTCATTTCCTTTATAAACTACATTACAGTTCCTTCATTTACAGACTGTATCTTTATAATTTTTTTTACTGTGCTTTTTACCTGTCAGAAGAATGGCTCCCACATTTCTAATCATGCCTTTTCACCTTCTGAACTTTTTGGTTTCCTGACTTTCTATCCTAAAAGTATTTTGAAAGTAAAAGTCCCTTTTTCCTCAGTTTTCTAGGTATGAATAAACTGTTACTAATCTCCCAGTGGTGTACATAGTAAGCACCTAACAGCTGTTTTATCTGTTTAAAATCCAAACTCTATCTGAAAACTACATTAGAAGATGAGAGTAAAGCCAGTATATAACTTAACTTTTTCCCCTTAGCAGCATATTCTCTCTGCTACCTAGAAAGTAATTAGCATATCACAATCACATATTTTCTTTATAATAAACAAACAAGTTTTACAGGAAAAAATAAATTATATCACAAAACATTAGCCACTGCTTAATCATAGCTTTTATGTAATGAAGTGCTTTAGGATGACTTCTGATTCGCTACTCCTTGTCTGAAACAGTAAAATCATACAAGTTATGTAAAAACCTGAGGCAATTCAAATTACTTATCTAAGTTGTTGGAGCTTTGGGGTGGTTCTTGCATACACTTTTAAAACTATAACTTTGGTAAGAGATCAGTTCAAAGAATTATTTCCTCAGACATACTAAAGAATAAAACACAGTTATAAAAGTTAACTCCTTGGTATTGCCTAGGTCCTACTTTAAAAATTCCATGTAAGCGTGAACCATAGTTAAGTATTGAATACAGTAATCACTCAAATTTTGCGGGGGTTCAGCATCAGGGGAACGCCTCAAAAGCCAGATTCCACAACGTGGTAGATCATACATATGCAAATAAATCACAGCCATTGCCCCACCCCACCCCAAGGCCCCAGAGCACCCAAGGGGCATTCCCAGCACCTCCTCCTGCCCTTTGACAGGACAGGGGAGCAAAGGAGATCTCTTGTGCACCTCCCTGCCACCAGGGAGTCCTGGGGAGTCCTTGGCTTTTGCCGCAGTCACAACGGCCGCGACGGCAGGGTGCCAGGTCCCTGTGACCACCGGCTGCCAGAGCCCTGCAGCAGTGGAAGGGGAGATGCTGAGTCCCCAGTGGTGGCAGAGGGGTGTTAGGCCCCTGCAGCTGCAGCAGGGTAGGTGCCAGGGCTCCGTGGCCACAGTGGCAGCAGGGGTGCCAGGCCCCTGCAGACAGCTGCGGTGTGGGAGCCACCGGCTGATGAGGTCCCAGCACGGCCCTGGTGCAAGCAGCTGTAATAAGCTGTTGACATCGTGTTATAAGCCTTCCCCACCATGTGACCTCTCCAACACTCATAACTGAGCGAACTCTAGGTGGTTCCCAAGCAAGAAAGAGGTGTCACTCCCCCTCCCTGAGGGGCATGCCAGTCCTGCCCCCCCAGCACAGCAGAAGCACTCTGTGCATGCATGGCAGTCCTATGCTGACATGACATGGAGAAACACTGCAAAAAATCAAGGGAAGTCTATGGCTGGGAAAAGAACCACAAAGAGGTGAAGCTGCAAAATTTGAGGCACAAAGGGATTACTGTACATATAAAATACGTGTAAAAGGTGCTTTAGTTCAGGCAAATCAATACACCTGTTCTTTCATTCTGACATTTTGTATATCTATTTTGAACAGCATTATATTTACAAGAAGCATTAATTTGGACAGGTCATGAAATATGGTATCCTGACGCCAAAACCAGTTTTTAGACAGAGGATAATTAAGTGGTTATCACGGATGTTGAGACTCTGAGCCAAAAAGCACTGCAAAGTTTGACAGCAAAGCTCACAACAAAACAGCCTGGGAATAAAACCTGATATTCCTCTTCACAGTTCCCTGCTAATAAAGGCATTAACTTAAGAGCACATATAAAGGGAAGTGAGGACCTCCTGCTGCCTCTCTGATACGGTGTTGTCAGCAAATGGGCAATTTCCATACATGTGGCAATTTACTAGCGTTACAACCAATACCCAAGTGCCTTGAGGCACTGAAGTGTCAGTCAGGAGAACAGGATCAGCATCAACATATAATTAGTAACAGAAAAGGAGAAAACAAAACAAAACAAAAGTAAAATTAAAAAACCTCTGAATGAATGCTTCAGTGAAAGTTTCTTTGTAGATGTCTTTTTAGAGGAACTATCTGAAATCTCATTTTCTCAGAGGCACAATGCAATTCATTCTTTTATGAAATACTAAGCCAAGGCAGTAACCCTTCATTTCCCTATGACTGTTTCTCTGAATTTGCAAATAGCTGGATTCATCTAGAATTAAGCAAGTTGCTGGAAAAGTAAATAATCTTGTTATGAAAGGAGATGCATGTTGTAATAGAAACCAAAAAAGTTTGCAAGACAGTTGGACTCAATCAATACTATGTAGGAGTTCATTAATAATTCAAATCATCCTGTGCTTGCCTTACTGAGGAAAATACCACAGGAAAGAGAGATCAGTTGTCCTCTCTGTTCATTATTTATCACACTGTAATGTCTGAGAACTGTTTGCCTTTCTCTTTTTGCTTAAGCAGTCCAGATGATATTAATACCACACCAAACTACCTATCCCACTTAAATACAGACTTGATTTCGAAGAAACATTGTGAAGTTCATGTTCTTTTTGTTTAGATTTTAGATTGTTAGATTTTTTTATATGTCTACATATTGCTAACTAGCACTGTCAAAAGCAACATCTAGTATTACTGTAGATAAGAGGAGGTGCACTTAAAACTTTTGGAATATTTTCTAGACTTTTCAGTTAGTTCACTTCTTATAATTAGTAACTTGACTATAAATAAGTGGATTTTTTTGCCATGAAAAACACCTAATAAAGTCTCAGACTTGTCCTCCAACTCAGAAAGTAATTGGGGAGCATAAAACAAAACAAAACTACAAAAAAAACCCCAAAACCAAAAACCCCACACATCCCCCCAAAACCTCCAAACAACCATTAAAAAGTGCAATACAGATTTCAAGTTCATAAAACGTATTTTCTACTCAGGAGTCAAGTAGACTACAAGCTTTTGAAAAAATATTTTTGTCTCTTAAATTTCATACATTACTTTTATTCTGTGGCAAAAAGAAAAGATGCACATACCTCCCTTTGCACATACTTAGAGTTTTATGGTTTACTGGTCTTTAATGATTAATTACATTCTCTTCAAAACTCACTTATTCTAGGCCACATATGGCTCAAACTCTCTTTTTCTTCATGGGACAGGCATATCTGGAGTTGCGCTGTGCAACAGCCCAAAACACAGTCCTCATCACCTGCTGAACAGCTAACACCTTCGACTGGTTAACAGCTTTCCTGCACATTTTCCTAGAACGGGGACATCCATACACCCAGTGGCTGATCAATGAATCAAAAAGTATGTCTTTTCTCTGTACTTTCTAAAGCAGAAGCCAGCTGGCTTTCACTGTAGTATAGTGCCTACTGCTTCAGTACACAAATCCAACATGCACATTTCTTCCAATATTCCTATTCCTTCCTGAATACTGAGCGTGTTGGATGAAGCGGTGCTAAACAGAGCTGTAACAAGCATGGACACGGGTACACCCCAACTGGCCACTTGTCCACTCAAGTTGATGAATTTTGAGGGGAAATAGGTTTTATGTTCAACATACAGAGTATCCAGCCCTGTAATGCTCCCAAAATTGCTGCATACACTTTTCGTATGCAAGGGCAGTACCTAGAATGTACAGGCTCCTTTCCACCCCCCCCCCCCCCCCCCC
>WEKX01021527.1:66564-77923 GCA_013390025.1 Pitta sordida
CTGCTACTTCCCACAGTGCAATTTTAAAGGAAGGAGTTTTTATCTGTTAAGTATTAGGACACAGCAAAAGCAAAAATTTGTGCTCTGAGGAATTTGGCAAATGAACAGTAAATATTTACTAGCTGTAAAGATCAGCTGGCTGTTTTGAATTTAATCTAAGTATAATTAAACTAACAAACAATCAAGATATTGGGATTGGCCTTAACAGCATGGTATAAGACCATTTTTATTTTAAAGTTATACTAGCATTAATGACAATCAATGCAAATTCTTTCTTTTACTGTTAGATAAGTAGCAGCTTTTAGATAATGAACAACACCACAATAGCTTCATAAATCATTTTGAGATACTTTTAAGGATGCCATCTGAGAGGTGCTTCATTTTTAAAAAGTTCATTGTCAAATTATTAAAATGGTTTGCCAAAGCAAGATTGTCTCCAAAGAAATCATGATTTTATTTAAATGAATATCAATTTTTCATGTAGCAAACATTTCCTAAATCAGAATAGTCAATTTTTGGCTTGCTTGCTTAGCTTGGATTTTCGCCTAAAGCAGTCATTTGTTTAGGAAAAACTATTAAAGCTATTTAAAAAACTATTAAAGCTTTTAATTTTTTCCATTACTTTTTTAAGCATTTGAAATTTCAGTGTCAAAGTTTTCAAACTGCAAGTCATGCATTACTGGAAGGTACAGGTGAGTGCTTTGAGCTTTTAACAAAGCCTGGTTTTTTTCAAATTTATACAGGAGTTAAATAGATGCCAGTAAAAGCAAAGTAGTGTAATGTGCCTATACCTTCCAACCTCTACATTCTAGTAGAATGCCAAGCTTCCTCTAGATGTGAAGAGATTTTAAAACAAAAAAAAACCCCAATTTTCACACACTCTAGGTCAGCTGTGGAAGATCTGAACTTTTCTAGCCTGTTTGTTAAGAAAAACTAGTATACAGTCGGCCCTCTTGCACTTCGTGCACACCATATTGCGGCTTCAGATCTTAGCAGCATGATTTTTTAGCGATGGAGGAGACCCATTTCACAACTGTGCATGCACAACCTGCTCCCCCAGAGCCACCACTATGCAGTTATGAGAGATTTGCACACTTTCAGGTGTCCGAGACACAAACACTGGTACACAGAAACACAGTGCCGAAACAGTGCTGGGGGGCTGTGTGTGGATGCGGGCCAAATTTGCATATTAATGAGCTGCCATTCAGTGTGGAAGTAGGGCTTCGCAGAACCTGCAATATAGGGGACCCGACTATATGCTGTCCCTAGGATTACAACTATAAAACATTACAGTACAGGACAAGAAGTGGTACTTAAAATTTCATGGTAGCTACATTCCCAGCACAATATCCCAACACCTCTACAATCTCACAGCACAGTACTACCAAGGTTTGTCCTTCAGAAAGTTCAGGAAAAGAGTTTTTTAACATGGAAAATTCTGAGCCAATATATTTTTCTAGCATTTAGCATGCGCTTTGGTTGGGGTTTGGGGCAAATTGGGGGCTGAGCCAAAAAGGAACAACCAAAAACAAAAAAACCCTACCCCTCCCCCACACAAGGTTTGGAAAAATCCTAAAGAAAAGTGTGTAAAACACAAACTATTTACTTTAGTAAATACATAAGTCAAGACACAAGAGTTTTAAACAGCAAAGTCTATTGTTATGAGAGAAAAAAACCCTGAGATATCCCACAGTCCTGTGATGTGAAAAAGTCCTGCAGAACTCAGCCGAATTCCACCAGACAGTCCCAGAAGAAACTTCTCAGGTGCCCAGAGAGTAGCCAGAGCCCAGGTCCCAACGACTGGAAGCCCTCAAGGGAAAACCGGCAGATAGGCAGGAAGAACCTCTGGGGGTGAAGGTGGGGTAGAGGGAATTGCAGGCCCTCTCTCTCTTCTAGTAGCTGGAGTGCAGCAAGGAAAAGTCCAAGGAAAAAAGTCCACACAGGACTCTCCCACAACTGGAACACTCCCAGCCAAGGAGCCCTTCTCCAGTCTTATATATTGCAGCTGTGGCAGAGTGAGTAACGACCCCAAACCTCTGCAGCTGTGACCTGTGTGCTACTGGAAATTATTTTTTTTTTTGCTCCCACTGCCTCTTTTTTTTCCTCTTCCAGATAGAGAGAGAATATGACCTTGGACACTAAGGACCAGTATCCACAACAACTGCACATACGTGACAGGTGGATGTTAAAGGGAAAGAAACCCCCATACCAACCTGGCTCCTCCACCCCCTCACCCTGTGGGCTTCTCCGGGCTGCTGCAGTCGCTCCCACAGCCCAAATTGTGATTGTGCCCATGCTGGCAGCCACGAGTGCGCGGTTTACTGCAGCTCGCAGTGGCATTTAGAGCCCTGCGACACCCTGACCCTGTCCCTGACCCGCTCCTGTGTGCTCCCCTAAGACCCAACGCAGCACCACCACAAGACATGTCATTCCTTGTTACTCAAAGCTCAGTCAAAGCCCGGGCAGCGCTGCCTCTACTGGGACTGGTGGATGTTAAAGGGAAAGAAACTTCAATACCGAAGCCCCTGCCCCGTCATAATAACACCGGATGTCGCAGGGTCACAAAGTTAAGGTTTTTCCAGGCTCCAAGAAGGCTGACCAGAGCTCAGGGACACCCCTTCCCCGCCGCGGAGGCGGGACGAGCATGCGCGGGGCCCCTGGGGCCAGCGCGAGCACGGGGTCCAGGCCAGGGGGCTGGCGGGGGGGGGAGCAGCGGCGTGGGGTTTGGGCTGCAGGCACACACAGTCGCAGCAACCCCTCAGGAACGGTTCCCTTTGCTCCCCCCCCCCGCTTACAGAGCCCAAGGGAAGAAGCAGAAAGTTGTCTGCACTGCTCCAGAGTTCCGGGGGGGGGAGCAATGGGTGTGGCCTGCATGCATATTAATGACCTGCACTTCTTTGCGAGTTTAGCGTTTCGCGACACCCTTGGCATGTTCCGTTCCACGCGATGGACAGGGTATAACTGTATATGGGTTAAGATTCTGATATGTGAAATGTAAGACGGGCAGTAAGCAGAAATAAAACAGCGTGAAGAACAGACTGCACATGGTCAGAAAGAACATGATGCAGAACAAACAGGATCTGTTTTAACAGACAATTAATCAAATGGTTTTTTTCAGTTTCTAAATAGCAAAACTGAAAACAGTAGAAATATGCAGCTGACTATAGTAGCATAATGTCCTAAGAATTAAGAAGTTATTTATTCAACACTCAATATTAGTCATACTATAAAATTGACATTTGATAATTTTCTTGATAATATGGGTTTCTAAGCTCAGCTAAGAAGAAAGGAGATGCACAGATCACTCCCTAACAGAGGATGGGAGGTGGAAGAGATTCAGATACCACCTACTTGAACCCCAACACTAAGCAAGAGGAAATAAACAAACAAAAAAATCGGCTGAGAAAGAGAAAGTACAGAGTTGTCTACTGCAGCATTTCCAACTGTAGTTAGGGGCTAGTGACTATTGCTCTATATTGAGCATAGAAAACTACACTGATGCATCTCCTACAAACAGTACAGTGGCTGAAAAGAGCTAATTAGCTCCTGTGTGCAAATGATTCTGGATCCACCGCATCTTTTAATTGCATTGTATCTCCACCCTTGGAGACACTCAAAGGCCATCAGTGTATATAGTCCTGGGCAGCCTGCTCTACATGGCCCTGCTTGAGCAGATGTCCTTTCCAACCTCACCCCTCCCTGTGATGCTGTGATGAGGAAGTCACACTAACGAGGGGGAATTAAACTTGTGCCACTGTCAGGACCCTGAACATACTCTTGTTGAGGGCTTTAAGAAAAGTCAGTTTAGTGGCTAAGCCCAAACTCAGCTGTACTGCTAAGAAGCATCACTGTGAAGACAAGTAACAGGGAGGTTCTGGCCCACCTTTTTCCTTGGAAGCTGACTGCTTTTTGTCTGGGACTGTACCACTAGCTCCCCTCACTCCTGCATCATAGTTTGGCCACCATGGCTGTACCTGTGTCTTCTCTCCCACCACCCTGCGCCTTCACTCAGACCCAGACGTGCTGGCTCAGCTCCAAACATGCCCCAACTCACTTCTGGGAAAGTGAGTCGTGACTTGCTGTGAAATCACTGGTCAGCCCCTGACCCTGACCACTGTCTCCAGACCTAATCCTAGCCCTGACCCATCACTCAGCACCGTGGCTCCACATCAGGATTGTCTCTTGCCTTGTTACAATGCAAGGTTCCCAAGCAACCTTTGCTGGGAGAGCAGTCAGATCTTCCTGTCCACCAACAGCACCAGCATAAAGGAAAACTCATTTAATCAATAGGAAAAAATGAAGAAAATTTAGTGACATACTGGTATTAAATGTCAAAAGTTCATCAATTAAGAGGAAAAACAAGCCAGTATTTCTATTATTTATGCTAAAACAATCTGAGATATGGTTTTACCTATGTGCAAATACAGCAGGAATTCCCAGGGTGTGGTAATATGTAATAAGGATAATACATACAGCTTACAACATAATAAAGTCTAAACAAATAGAGGAGAAAAGAATGCTAGATTTATCTGGTAAATACTAAAAGGAATGCAAGACAATAGCAAATGCTATATTTAAATAAATACTATGTTTGGAGTCTGAAGGAGGCTAAAATCTCCAAAGACTACAAACACATTATAACAAAAGTATAAAACTAGCATTTCTTAGCTAGAAATATGGATAGGTGTAATAAGTCAACATCATAGTAAGTAGCAGAAGAGGAGAAAAGACACCTGGTTAAAGTGTCAGGACAACCTCCTATTTTAACAAAGAGTTCCCTTTGTTTCTTAGTGCCTCTGAACAAAAACAAACAAACAAAAATCCCCAACAACAACAAGCAGATTTTTCCTTAGAGAAAAAGGGAAGACACGTTCTTCCAGAGACAACGTGTTTTGTGAGTTTTATGCCTTCATAACCTGCTGTAGGCATGCACTCTGTATGCCTTTCAGAATTAACACCTAGGACAGGATTATTTTTGTCTTGTCCCACACATCATTTACAACTTTCATATGAACTTGACTTTATATGGTGTATTTTAAATGTAGACGTTTGAAATTGGGTATTTAGATACACGTTTAGCTTCTGAGCCAAAAGAAAGGCAGGTTTCAGAGCTGCTTATAAATGCCCATGACCATGCAAAGCCAGTCTGGAGAGGGAAGTGGAGAGCTCTGTTCAGAAGGAGATTTGACATTTCAGTTAGAAATGTCATAGAAGATGACACATGTAAAGTGACTCTTTCTTGCCCCACACCTGTAACCACGAATTTGCCTGATGACCAGGGCTCTGGGCTGACCCTGCTGCCATCTCTAGTTGGCCCATAAGTAGGTATCTTCAAATATTTCTCATATCAAGAGCATGTTTCAGTAAAGGGGTAACCATCATCTTTTATGGCTTTATGTGCCATTTCTGGGTTTTGGCAGAATTTCTCTGAACTCAAAGCTCCAAACCATATTTTCCTGAGTCAAGAAAAACAGTAAAACAATGAGAATGAGACAAAACTGCTTCTTCCCCTGCAGCCGTTCCAGGCATTTTTTAGCAGACCTTTAGTAAAAGATGTCTGTGACATGTTTTCAGTGGTGCATCACCTTCTGACATTTGACTAGATGCACTGTGAAATTCTTTACTGGAAAAGGAAGGAGGAATGCATGATGAAGAAGGCAGGAAATAATAGGATGCCAAGGTACAGAAAACAGAAGCATATAATAAAAGACATTAAAATATGTTCCAACCTCAACAATATTTCTGTAATTCACTTTTGAAAATCTGAAATGTCCTATGGTTGGTATGCATTAGGTACATAGATGCAATGCACATGAAAGAAATCCAACAGCTTTATTTTCACTAAATAAACAGACTCATTCTTCCCTTTGTGGGGAGCCTTTCTAATTCAATTCAAACAGGATTCCATTGGGGAAAACAGCACAAGCAGAGCTTTATAGAATCCCACTCACAAGTTAAATACAACCTGTTTTAGATGACAAAGTAAGAAGTTACTTACAAGACGAAGTTTTTGCGCTTGGGCCACCTCAACTGATATCTCAAGAAACAAACCATTAAAAACAAACAAACAAACATCATTATTAGCATTCAGCCAGAATCCCCCCGCCTGAATACTAGTGGGGCTTATGCCAGAACTAGAAAATTCTGGAAATGGAAACTGCTGCCAGACATGCAGTTTCTCTGTTCCTGCTCATAGACAGTCTTGTAGAAAAAGAAACAGCAAACACCCCAGCAAGAAACCAAATAGGATTGTGTAGATGGCCATTTTGGAGTCAGAAAATCTTGGTTGGTTTCTGGGTTTGTTGGGTAGGGTTTGGGAGGGTTTATGTTCCATTAGGGTCTTTTTTAAGGGTGTTTTTTTGGGGTTTTTTTGGGGGGGAGTTACTCAATAAGCACTTATGTATAAAGGTCAATTCAATCTTGGTAAGGAATTAAACCGATACTGTTAATTTCCCGCTCATGGATCCAAATTCATAGATGATTCTGAACTACAAATATCCCAGAGACAAGGAGCATCATTGTCAAAACCCTAAGGAACATATCTGGTATAGTCTAGAACTGGCAGTGAGCAATAGTGTGGAAACCAGAACATTTTGCTAATTTCAGCTTTTCTAAACATGAACATCCCGGCTGCCACATGCTCTCAAGTTCTCTCATCTGTGTTTGTAAGGAGTACCTCTAATATCACTGAAAAACAGAGATTGCCATTTACCAGCTGAATGGACTGGAAGATTCATAAAGTTCCTGCATAGAATAGTGGTAAATTTTAAAAGACTGAACTGTTATACTTCTTATCAGCCATTTCAATTTGCTAACTCACATGACAATACGTAAAACCCATTCCATCAGTTGCAGTAACATGGATCATTCCCACACAACACCTCTAAGCAACATAACTCCCCCAAATTCATGATAACTGAAAATTTTCAGATGACAGGCAACCTTACATATTTCATAAAATATACACTGTATGTATATACATTTTTAGATTTGGTCACAATGACATCAATGAGGAATAAATATGGCCTTTAATTTTTAAAAATAAAGTGATTTCCCAAAATGTTACCTGTTCAAGGGATTTTTTTCCTAAACCTCCCTTGGTTAGTCTGCTAGAGAACAATCACCTCCTCTAGACTTATTGTTTCAATTTACACAGTCATCCCAAAGGTCATGCTGGAAGATAAAAACTGTGCTGAACTGAAAGTTTTAGCAGAGAAAACTTCTCGGGCACTTTGACAAAATGATATTGAAGACTACAAAGTTTAATAAAAAGGAATGGATCTTCTGAAATCCCATTAGAATCTACCTGTGATTTATAAATTTGATGTAGAACACTCACTACCTCGAAATAATATGTAATATGCCTGCATTTACATTTACTGTTAAATAGTAAATGAAAAAGACTGGCTTCATCTTCAAGTTGGTAAATATGCAATATTTCCCACTTTTCACAATCTAGTAGAAAGCATTTATTCAGTTCTAAACGTTGCTAACCAAGAATACTTGCTGCCATTTTCTATCAAGAAGTGCTACCAGCTGTCACCTGTATAATGTAAATACACGCATGCAACTTAGAGATACAGGGATAGAAAAGGAAAGGAGCTTGAATTTTTGTAATGAATACTGTTCAGAGTTTTTAAATACTTCTCCATTAAAAAATAACTGTTCTTTGTCTTCTTTTCTGCATGGTTAAATATGTTCTCTAGGATTGCCTTTTGTTTTTAATCATTGACAAAACTTTAAGAAATCTGACAAAAAATGTTCAGTTGAAGAATGACTTTTCATTGCCATATTCTCAGCTCATAGAACTTTCTCTCGGCAACCTTTCTCCCTTCTTATAATTTCATAAAATTCACTTAACTACAAATGCCTTTACGGGATAATTAGATTTTAAAAGCTTAAACCAGATGCATCTCCTATACTTTGTTATTTCACATATACACGGAAATCAACAGCGACCTTCAGGGATGAATGCATGAGGCACGTACAGCCTCTGAAGTACCCCAAAAATATACTAGCAGTAATATTTCAGACACACGTAATATGCACATGCAGATTGCTATTAAAAGGAAAATCTACCTTTTAGATCGAATAATGTAAAATTTCAAAGTATCTTATGTTGTCTGATCTTCTAGCATGCAAGTTGTCAGTAAAACAACATATTAAGTAGTTCCTGTTAGATGAATAGAGCAATAACAACCAAATTATTTTATCAAAGCCAGTTCATTATTTTATTACCACTCGGGACTAAAAAGATAGAAATCTTACATGCTCATTTAATACTCCTACAGATTTGTATTAGCTTTCCCGGTCCTTGATCATAACAATACACCTACCTGCAAGAGATCAAAAAATACTGTCAAAACATTTGATATCCCACAATATCATCCCACAGTACTTAAACGGGGTTTCCTCCAGGAGTATTTCTTGTGCATATTGTAGTTCCTTGTCAGGAAGTACAACTTTTCCAAAGTTACCCTCAAATTCTGTCACGACTTTCTTTACCTAAAGCCTCTTAGCCATAAAATAGTCTTTAATTTACATTTTCAAAACTAATTGTATAGAATATAAGTATCACCTTTTTCTTACTCTTTAATATTTTTCTATAAATTATATGGAAAAATTTTCACAATATTTGTCACCACTTTTAACAAAAAATATGAAAAATATTATAATAATAAAGCAGTAAACACTTCAACTGAGTATCACCAATGCTGCTAAGGCATTGTTTGCTAATAGTTACTGATTTTTTTTTTTTAAGAGTGTGATCTATAGCAGCATTTTAAGTTCAATTTAAAATACAAATTCATGCCTGTTACTGTATTAGAACATAGAAAATATAAAGATAACACACAAAAGGCATCTTGTCTAGAGACTGACCTTCTCAAGCTTATTCCAGTACTCTACTTGCTCCTAGTTATTGTTGAATATTCCATGACCAAAAAGACATTAATAATAAAAAAAGAAGTCTAACAGCTATGATAGCTGATTTAGAGGTCCAAATTCTTTACTGAAGCAATGAGATGGTTTTTAACAAGGCAAAGTCCCAGTCATGAGATTCTATCAGACTATTGGTAAACTACTGACAGCAGCACTACAGCAAATCAATCAACAATGCAAAAAGCTGACAAAGAAAGACGAAAATAAAGGCTTGAACAACTTTGCAGTTTACAGGCTTTTGTTGACAAATTGTGCTGCCTAATGGCATTTTATCTTGTATTACAGGAAAATTCCAGATTTTGGTGCTAGAACTGGTCAATAAAATCCAAATAAATTTCAAATTTAGACTACATAGAAAAATAAAACATTCTCTTCAGAAACACAAGAAGGAGACATAAAGATGGTAATGTCTCAAAACATAAATACTAAGAGGGGCTTTTGAAACAAAAAAACTTTGGTAACATCTTTTCTCTATTTTTTCAGGTTGCTATTTTTAAGTAAATTGCTTGCATCAAGCAATTAAACAATTCTAGTTGGAAGTTAGTGAGTTTTTATGTATGTGAAGCAAAGTCAGTTAGTCCTAACCAACATATTTCTAAGTTAAATTACAAGCAAACAGGGGTATTTTTTCATACGAAACAGCCTTCAGTGAGCCTCATTTAGAAACAAACAAGATACAGCATTACTAATTTATTAATGGACCCAGTGTAGTATATAATGGCATCATTAATAACAAAGTCACTTCTGTTCATGTAACTAATCAGAATTCCAGTAGGAGGAAAACTAACATGACAAATGTTTGGGAGAAAATATGGAAACCCTAAGTATGCAAAACAATTTTTTTAAATGCCTGTTGAGGCCAGGGCCTCACAAACTCATGACAAGAAACAACTGCATGCTGCTGTCAAAAGGGAGCAGTGGAATCAGCCTGTCCCTCTGAACTGCCTCCATATCACACCAGTATAAACCAACTGTCTGAAACACGGACAATAATTAGCTTTAGAAAAAGTCAGTACTAAGTATGGTTGCTTATTTTTGTCAGGATGCTTGGGACTGTGCTCCATGGGCGAGGGTCACCCTTGGCTCCCCATCCGTTGAGACCCATCAGCTCTTTCTGCTTCACAATAATTTTAAGTGAAACAGACAAATTCAAATTGAAAGACAGATGGTAGAGTACTGAAACAAAAGGTTTATGTTGACAGAACAAACAGAATTTCCAGCTACGTCTGCCTACTCACACATTTAAGTAGTTTAGCTTATGATGCAGATTTTTAAATTATATTGCTAGGTTTTATTGCTTACTTGCAACACAGTAATTGCACAAGATTCAACAGAAAATTCACAGACCTTTCAAGTCCACAGTCAACACTGTCCGTAGCACCTTCATTTTAATTCATGCACTTTTTTAATATCTATTCATGCTGTTACAAATAATTCCATTACAGGTTGGCCTTTTTTTTCTTTCATCTCAAATTGCATGCTTGGGGAACTAACAAAACTACCATCTCCCAAACTCTCAGCCTTCAGAGGCAACAGGAGACACCACAGCAGTGCACCTCCATCTCCTGCAGGTACAACTCACTCCCTATGTGGCTTCTCAACAACTCTCAGAACTACTCAAATACCTCCAGAGCAAGCACTTGTTTGGGACCAGTCATCCTGCAAGAGCCTCTCCTGCCTCTTCCAGAGCATGGCTGATGGTAACGTGTGTATCCAGAAAATACACTATGGTTGGTAATGAGCCCTGTGTAGCAGGTATGGAGAAGAGCCTCCCCCTGAACTCTTTGATGTGCATCTTCTGATTCACCACTGGCTTTAGGAGAGCACTTGACAGACTGAGCCACTCCACTCTTGGGCAGACATAAAACAAAAATAGAATTTGTTTTACGACCTTTCAGAGTTTTTCTGTGACAAAAAGGTACAAGGTAAAGAAACAGATGCATTCCAATAAAAGAAACCATTTATAAAATAAAAATTGTGTCAACTCAAGGGCTTTTTAAGTTGTTTCTTGTCTCCTCACTTGATGGGGTCCATGCCACAAATGACCAGGAGAGAATACAAGACAGGGATAGAGGGAAGAGGCTAAAAGAGCCTGCAGTTAGTGAAAGAAAATGTAAGTTATATGAGGAGGAGAAGATGAGTACTGATGGGCTAACAGACCAGGTAAACAGAAGTTGTCTATATTGCAACAGCTTGATAAATTAAGCATTTTCAGCTGTTAAAATTCAATTGACAGCTCAGCCACATCCTCTGTCTCTGGTGCATTTGGAAAGGAATTGCTTCCTCTTCACCTTTTCCAGGCACATTCCCACTTCTACAGGCAATTTCAGACCCCAGAAACTATTAAATCTCTGTTAGAGAAAGCACAACCTCACCAGTCCCACCGACTAAGGTCGGCCCACCCACCCCCAAGTTGCCC
>WEKX01021527.1:77936-100999 GCA_013390025.1 Pitta sordida
CCACCCCCAAGTTGCCCCCTGCCTCCCCTTCAGCTGGCTCAATACCCCTTCCTGATTCAAACACCTATTGGTACTTGTGCCAATGTTAAGGTTGAGGCAGAAGAGATAAAGGCTTGTGAGTCTGCCACTCAACTTTTATTTAAAATACCTGCAAATGCAGACTTCAAATTCTTCAAAATAAGATTTCTCACTTTAGAACAAATATTTCAGATTTCCAGAGATTCTCTACAAAGTAAGGACAAGATAGAAAAACTAAAATGGGGGCATGCATAAGGACAGCAAGTGCCTGATGCCATATTTCAGATTCTTAATTTTTCCAAGAACTATAAAGACTACTATATGCATTTATCTGTATTACTGAGGGCACACATTAGGTCTTTCCCAATAAACACAGGTTGCTTTCCTCTGTTAAACCAGTTCTGCAAACTCTGTATGAACCCAGACATGCTCAGCCACTGCTGTCAGCTTTCCCAGACGAAAAAAACCAACCAAACAAACAAACAAAAAGGCAAAATAAGGAAACCTGATAAACTGATCAAGGGAGCTGGGAGCAGAAGAATAAATACTACTGTTTATTTTCAAAAAGCGATTCTAAATTGATGTAGATTAGGAAGTTCAAACATATTTCCATACATTAGATTACGTATTTTGAGGGTTTGTCTCTCTGATTAGCATTGGGGTACTAAAAGAATGTATTAATATTTATTCTTGTATAAATTATAAACAGCAATTGATTCTTCATTCCTATCTGCAATTGATCTGAAACCAGACAGAACCAGTCCAAAGAAGAAGAAAAAGCAGTGTCCCTAATAAGAAAGGGAAAGTCACTGAACTGAGCTAAAGATGACTATCAATGAATCAATCAAATAATGTTTCTGGTACATATGCATATATCCTTCATATTTTCTAAGAAGACAAATAAGGGAATGGCAAAACCAAGAGCACGAACTGTACTTGAGCCAAAAGAAGCAAGAAAGAAGAATTCACTCCTATGTCACTACAAACTGAAAACCATTTGGCATACAATATTCTATACATTATTTTCAATAGAAATTATGCCATTTACAAATGCAATACATTCGATAAAGGAGAAAGAGTACTGAATCACAATCACTGTAGTAAGAACATGTTGCCTATCTGTTAATACCCCAGAAGCCACTGACAGGAAAGAGCTTGAAGTGTATTCAGGATGTGAGAAACTGTCTGGGACAGGGAAATGTTTTCTGGTTAATTCCATAAGAACCATCCATGTTATTAGTGGCCTGGGTGGCTGATGGAATTGCAGAATAATTTAGACTGGAAGGTTATTTGGCCCCAAATCCTCCTTCAAATTTGTTACTGATTCTAACTTTGAAGTTAAATAATGTAATCAAGGGTAAGCAATATTCATCTAAGCTTTGGGCATTCCCACTGACGCCTTTGCTGGTCACCTTTTCTAGTGCTTAATTATTACCATATGTGAAAAACCATTTCCTTCTAATATCTACTCAGATTTCTCTTGCAACTTGTGTTGTTGCGTCTCACTCATTGACTGCATAATCCTAAGAGAGTTCATATCTATAACATTCCGTTAGGTAACTGAAGATAACACTAGGATCACACACAAACCTTCTCTCCTCCACACTGAAGGAACTCAAGACACTTTGGGCTCTTCTGGATCATTTCTCCAGCACTTATATTGATGACCCCACACTGGACTCTACAGAGATATTCTTTCTCATGCTGAGAGCCCAAAGTTGCACAGTAGTTCAACCACAGACTCAAAAAATGGCAAAAAAAGGTGTAATAAATAAATAAATATAGAGATACATAAAGAACTTCAACCTGCTGTCTACATCCTTCCTATTACAACAAAAAATGTGGTTCATTTTCATGATGCAGATGTACTGCTGACTTGTGTTCTGCTTGTCCAACACCATGTTCAGAGTTTTTGCTACATAACTATTTCCATGCTGCCCTTACACGGTCCAGGCCATCATACAGGATTAGTGTCAAGAGCAGGAAAATCACCACAAACTTACCAGTGGCTTTACCCATGCCAAAGACCTGAAAGAGAAAGCAATCTGCTTCAGGAAAAACTGGTACATGAAGGTTAAGAGATCTGCAACAGAAAGACAGATGGATCCTCTACCCCAGCATTTGAAGTCTTTTCTTTCACATGTCTATTGCTGTCCCTTACTAAACAAGCTAAACCCAGAATCCAAGTGTATCTTATCTACTTTCTGTACTTCTGAAGCAAGTTGTTCCATTTCAGTGTAAAACACCAAGAGAATAGGATTTATTAGCTTCTGTTACTGTAAAATACACAAAATGTATTCAGCATTTCAAATTTTAAAACTTTATTAGCACTGAACACAAATTTTTTCTAACATACGGAGTAAAGTAGCGTAACAGGCCAAAAGAAAATATTTATAATATGCATATGCCACAGAACAGGGTACCAGGTTGGCAATTCGAGGATGCAAAAGTCAGCCATATAATTTCCTCTCTGTAAAAATGCAATAGATGTGTTAATCAGGCTAAAGATAGGAACTTCACAGGCCTTATCCTCACCTCCCTTGCAAGTGCAATTCAAAGCAGAAGGTATACATATTCTAGATGTATATTCGACAAATTACATTTATCTCTCTCAAATATCAGATAATGCACTCATTACTTCAGCTCTGATTCAGTGAAAAATTTTACCTATTATAATTTCAAAGACCTTGCAACTTCTTGAGGCTTCACTATGATCATAATAGACTCTATTTTAAATATTTTCAGATGATACAGAACTGCCCAGAGAATACACCAACCCTTTACAATAAACACTAATGGATCCTACTATTTAAACAGAATTTCCTTTTTGCACAATATTTAACAATCAACTGCATCACTATAGTACACCTTGTCATCCTATTAGTAATGATCCTCTTTCCCAATGTAAAAAATTAATGTGGTGCCATCCTTTTCTGATAATGCATTAAAAAGTGCAGTTATGATTTCCTTAAGGATGACTAAATTATAGACTCTCTGGAAAGGAGTGTAGACCTTGCCAATGTGAAAGTATTTTTTTAGTGAGCAAATAGATCAGATTTTTTAATTCTGTCGCCAGCTTACAGATTGAAAACAATCTAGCAAATCCCTTATAGAGAAAAAATATGATCTGTTAACATGAAAGCTTAGCCATGCTTGTAGCACAACATATAAAATGGACAGCTAAATGGTTAGTTATGACTCCCAAATCTCAAAAAATTGTAGTTAAATCCCTACATGCATTTTGTTGCTATACCATATTTCTCAATGAATGGCAACTTCTAACTACTCTGTATGAAAGAAGCAATCCTAAACTCCTTAACAGTACAGCTTTTCAGCATGCACAGAAATTTCTCGAGTGTATCGAAAAATACCATGTAGAAACATGGGAATCAAGAGAGCAAATGCAACCAAAACATTATTTGAACTAAAATGAAAATGGCATACCGAGTAGCTGAGGTTGGAAGCAATGCTGGCAGGTCACCTAGTCCAACTCCCTGCTCAAAGCAGGGGCAGCTAGAGCATGTTGACCATGGCTGTGTCCAGGTGGGTTTTAAATGTCACAAAACATGGAGATGACAGAAGGTCTCTGGGCAGACCAACCAATCTGGAAGTCTTTGACTTTTCTGACAGCAGTAAAATTTCTTATGTTTAAATTGAATATCCTGTATTTGAGTTTGTGCCCATTGCCTCTTGTCCTGTAGCTGGACACCTCTGGGAAGAGCCTGTCTCAGTCGTTTTTTACCTCTGCCCCAGCACATGTGGGGTTGGGGTGGGAATAAAAGGATTTGGAAATAATAGTCACTGGTTGTGAACTATAACTTATCTATCTGCATTAGGCTCCCACAAAGTATGGACAACACACAGACAAAGGCCTTCTTCCACATACTTGTGTTTAGATACCTTTTGTCAATACCCAGGAAAATATCTAAAAAAAATAATCTGTTATGTACACTGTAGAACATAAACAGAAAGCTTGTGGGCCTCTTAAGTAAGGTGAAAGGTGTCATGTGTATGACAGAAATAGGAAGTACTCATTTAGAGAACTTCACTCTTCAGTAACTAAAAAGGATATTTCAATTATTAAAAAGATTGCTTAAGTAAAACTAACTTTCATGTTTTATTGAAAATATCTTTTGATTCTACTCTAAAGGTCATGTGCAATTCTTTTTGACTTATTCTTTGTGCTTATTCAGTAACTTCCACATTTACATTTTCGACAAAAAAATAAATTATCTTGAGAATACATAATTACTGAAAATTACTGGTTTTCACCTATAAAAATACTCCATATACAACTTTGAACTAAGCATTTTTTCAATGCTTTAGATTTGAGTGAGGTTTTCTGTTTGTTTTTCAGGGAGATTTTTTGCTCAGTTGAGGAGTACAGGAGGAAGCTGTTTTGATTCTTACATAGAAATTTTATTCCTAACCTAATGCTCTTCCTTTATCCTGTGACAGGAATCTGTATCAATTAAAAAGCATGGCAAAAATATTCCACCACACTCTGTGTTAAGGTTTGATATACTGTACACAATTTCCTGTATTTTAAAATACATTAGGATATTACAGGAAGAAGTTTATATAAAATAAGGGGAAAGATATTTTGCTCTCCCACAAGAGATCTACAGATGCAGATTTACTTTTGTCATGACATTAGTCTATGAACCTGTAAAGACTGAGAAGCCATGGAAAAAATTCATGTTAGTACACAAGTCAGAGCTACACATCCAGGTAAGAAAGAGGATAGTTTATGTGGAAGTTTATGTGCCCATAAACTGAGAGAGAGAGTAATGTGATAATGTACATTACATTTAGAACAAAGGGAACAGTACCACATACTCTCAAACAACACTGCAGAGAAACTTAAACTGCATTCTTCAAGAAATTCCTGAAGTTTTGCAGGCATGTGGTTAGCAATACAATTAGTTGACTCTGTTTCATGAGAGATTTTGGTTTTTTCCAGTTCAGCAGTTAAAAAAAATGAAATTCCTTTAATAAAATCCTCTGGAGGTCTGCTTTGCTAAGAAATAAAACTGTCAGGCTTCCCATCTTTGCTCAGTAATTGTGCACTTGATGCAACTGGTAAAACGTATCCGTTGCTGCAAGCTGTTCTTTTCAGTGCAGTAAAAGAGAAAATTTTCATCTATTTGCAAGATAGAGATGATTAAAAACAATCCCATACGCACAGCCACTGGAAGCATCTAGAGTTACAGTATTTTCCTGATTCCTTTCTGCAAGCTTCAATTATTCTTTTTAACTTTAGAGTACAAAGGCATTCTACACACAAATTTTAGGTTAAATAATAATGTTTCGGAAGAGCCTGCACACATTTCTTTAAAGTTTGAGCAGTCTTTAAAATTACACTGGCACAATTTAAACCCCCAAAGTATCAAATATTTCTACATTCCTTTCCTTGTAAACTCTGACTTCACACATTTCACTTTCCATCACTGTATTGCATCTTGTACAGGCTAAAACAATTTCTAAAAGGGAAACAATAAAAACAAAACCCCAAACTAACAAAAAAGAAATCTGTGAGGACCACCTGGAGGTATAGGAAATCAATAAAAAGTAACTTTCTGACTTCAGAGAGTTTTCAGATAGGAGAAAATGCAAACCTGTGCTTCAAAATAAAACATTACTACAAAGTCCTAACCCACAATAAAAAGTGGAAATATCTATTTCCTCAAAGACAAACACTGGGACACAAACTCTGTGGGCCTCAAATATCAGGCAGAGCCAAAACACTTTTATAAAAGCTGAAACAGGTAAAAAAAGTCCAGCTTCAAATAGGACTATAAAATATTTTGGAGCTGAGTAATGTCGACAAATCCTAAGGGAAGACTTGGAACAAACCAGCTGAGATTCCAGTTGGATAAAAATCTTTCAGTCTTCTCAATAAGACTTTGAGGAAAAAAAAGGACAAATGATGAGCAGCTCAGCAGCAGTTTCTACTGTCAGTAGCACTGCTGGACCTCAGCAGCATCATCTACTTTTACACCACAAGCAAGAGAATTCCAGATCCGTGTTTTTAAGAAATGGCTGAAACCCATTTAACTTCAACTATGTAAGAGTCTCAAAACTGTTTTTCTGAAGTACATATTCCAATTTGAAGTCTGCTATCTTTTACCAGCCTTTGTTAAATCCTGTTCCTTGTACATGATAAAACTAGATGATGTCACTTTACATGCCCACAAATTGCTCTGCTTTCTTGACCTCTTCAGGACACACTGTCTCTCTTCTACCCAAAGACCACTGAGCAACCTTCATGCTTCCAGCTGCACATGCTATTGCTTTTCCCTCACTGCATTGAGGAGGGTCCAAAACCCCCATCCCTCATTTCCTCCTCCATCCAGTTCACACTAAGTTCATCCAGTCTTCCATCTCATCTGTCATTCCAGAAGCCTGGCCCACTTCATCCCCTGTGTGGTCTTAGCCCCATCTGAGTCATTTCTTCACTGTGACAAATCAGTCTTTTCTTGCAAAGTAAGAAAGAAATCACCGTGTGAGTTAACATTTTAGAACCGAAAAGGGAATGGTGACACTTTTGAGCTGGAAGTGGTTTCCTTCAAGGTAACCACTGGCTGGTGTTGCCTCCATAGGCATAAAGAGACAGTGAAGTTGATAGTGCAGCTACTCCTCTACTCTTCTAACTATCAAAGTGAATAAAATTTCACCCAGAGATGCCTGAAAGAACTCTTAAAATTGCCAGATTGATCAGTGCTTCTCACATTACTATACCAGGGACTTGCACAGAAATGTCATTCAAAGCAAATCATTTCAATCAGCCAAAAAAAGAAAAAACAATCAAATGTCAAAATATTTCTGGCTTATATTGCTGTTAATTCAAGTCTAAATATAAAATAATAGTATCATGAACAACTTCCATTCTAGCAGTCATTTTTTGATAATCCTATAGAATTTTAAATCACATGTCTAATAATCATGCATGAGTATGGACAATATCATACAAAAAGCATCAAATAAATGCAAGTTAAAATTGCACAACTGAACAATCAATAATAACATCTTATTTAAATCTCAACAAGCAGTTCTAAAAAAGACTGGGGGAGAAAAATACCTAATTCTTCAGTGCAAAATTAGCTAACAAATCATACACATTTAAAGTTTCTTGCTCTCACCTTCATTATAGTTAGTGTATTAGTCAAGCTACAATTGCCTCAAAGAACTGATGACTCAATCATTAAGGTAATATTTGAGGACATTAAATATAAAATATAACAGATAAATTAAATAATAAATAAAACAGATCAACGCCCACCTTCCTTCTCTTCTGCTGAAGGGAATATCATTCTGAAGTTATCCATCTGTGAAACCTAAAAAATTGCTGAAGAAAGGAGGATTTTTAAAAAATGGAAAGCACAGTAAGTTTCTTCTGCTGATTTTTCCTGTTTAAGCATCTGCTATTGACCTCTTCTGGAGATGGGATACAACATAAACTCACCCTAATGTGACATGAAAATGTCTGTACTGCCATGTCAGAACAGCTGTTAGGTTTACTTTCTCTGAAACAAGTTCCTTTTTGACTGAGAAGAGGAAAGAAGAGAAAGGTAACTGTACACCAAAAGAAAACTTGTCTGTAGCTCCTATCCTGTGCAGATGATGGTTTGCACCAAGCTGCCCTCAGAAGCTCCCAGTAAAGCACCCACTTGTGCTACCAGGGGTGTCTTACTGTCTGCTCACACTCTGACTTACCAAGAAAAGGACGGATGGAGCCCCATGGAAGTTTGGGACCTCAGTTACTCTGTTGTCCTACAGTAACTTCAGCACCAGCAACACCCCAGAGGCCAGACAGAACTCCTTACCACGCTGGCACTCCAAACAGACGACACTGAACAGTGACAGGATTCACATGCCTATCTGGTCCAATTCCCTCCTTCTTCCCCAAGACCCCAACATTTGAATTAATAATAAAGAAGTGTTACCTTCATGATTAACATGGGAGAAGTTAGGATAGATGTCCCTGAACAAATCTCCTCCACATAGCTTTCCTAAAATAAAGTGTGATATTTAAGGGAAGACTCTATGAGGAGCTCAGTGACATGATCTAGTTGGTGGGGAGTTGGCCTAGATGATTCAGTGGGTCCCTTCCAACTCAGAATAACCTGTGAACCTGTGATTTGCCACCTTGCAAATCTATACAGTGAGTTAGGTAATAGGAGAAGTCATGTTTTTCCTAATTTGTCCTTTGATCTTAATGTCACCTGTGGCTTTATAGTAAAGAAATAAATATGGCAAATTTCTCAAGGATTTTACTTTTTAAAAAGTCCCAAGAAACTCCGGAAAATACATGGGGTTACAAATTTATATCATCATTTATTTGGGATGAAAAAAATAGCAATTTTTATAATGATGTCTTAACCCTGCCTATTTAATTGATGAGGCAAATCTACTACGTAATGTTGTCTTATATAAAACAATCAAACACTGATTTATAGTATACACCTAATTCTGTATATGTTTCTCTGTGTATTTCTACACACACAAAACACAGATCTGTCATTTTTAAAACCAGGTAGACCAAAAGATATAAAGCAAAAATACATCATGCATTCAGAACAAGATATTATCCTGGGTTTGACACTGGGTGGGAGGAACAACATACTCTTGTTTTTCTGGCTGTGCATGCACAACAGCACAATAAAATATATTGACTAAGGAAAATTCATCTTTGGTTGTTAAAGAAGAAAAAACCACATTCACATGATAAGTTAACTTTGATAGAGAAAAATAAGGTAATTATTTAGGCTTTTTAGAAACATGTGTCTGAAGTGTTAAAGTCCATGACAGATTAATGGGCAAAATACACACAGGGCAGCTGAGAGTTTACAGTAAATGAAGTATATAACACATTTGACAATTTTTCTATTGCACATAACACACACATATATATATACTCATTTACAAAGCCCTCGTGGTTGAATTAAATTAAATCCTTTTCTAACTCCTAAATTGGCCAATTGTAAGAATCTTGGTTGTCAGATCTATTTTAAAGAAAGACTCATTAAGCAGTAGCCTCCACTTCTTTCTTTGCAAGACACCATGAGATGCAGTTAATGATTTGAAAAAGAATCTGTAGTTTGCAACTAATGATCCATTTGGGTCAAAGTTTCCACTGAACTTGTTTATTCCCATTCAAGACACTGCAATCTCTTGTACAAAAGATGCTTGTATTTCTTGGTGGACATCCTTTCAACCAACAGCCCACTGGATCTGCTGAGACTCCGTATCAAATGAAACTTGCATATTACATGAAAGATGCATATTTTTGAATGTCCTATTCAAAGACCTAGACAGTAAAATGGATTTAATTTGTTGATATATATTACAGGGCAATCTAGTACTTCACTGTTTGGAAAGCACTTATAAGGAACAGATTTTTCTGAAGTTACTTTGTCTTTTGTACACACATGGGATAACTGTGGGAAGCCTGTTAGTGGTCTTGGATATGTAAACTGCTTCAAGGAAGATTAATATAAAGCTGGTTACATAATAATCAGGGAAGAGAGCTATGATGAGGAGAAAACTGTTGATTAAATTGGCATAAGCAGCCCAACTGTTAAATGCATAACCACAACAGAAACAGTTTCCCACTACTCTAGGCAGAGAAGAGGCATTAAAGTGATTCTGAACTTGCATGGTTGAAGAGGTGAGGGTAAGGACAGATGTAAAAGATGATCAGATGAAGGGAAAGTGTTGTAACTATTTTCACTAAGTAGAATACAAAACGTAAACACTTTTCATTCATTTCTAAAACCATATGATCATGAACACACCTGTTCTGAGGAGAGGCTTTTGTTTTAAGATGCCACTAAATTTGCCATATCTACATGTTATCACATTGCTCACTGTAGCTAACATCACATTTTCAGCAGACTTCTTTAACTGGGACCCTGGCTGATAAATCAGCATTTAATTCTGTCTCCCTTTCCAATATTCTTCAGAGCTATCTGATGAAATAACACAAGAATTTCTTAAAAATAAAGTTTTTATCACGCTTTCTTTCATTGATGTTGTCATCAGATATCACACGTGTGTATAAATGTCGGGCATATATACACATATCCACATACACAGAGTCTCAAGAAATGTCACAACAATTTCAATGTCAATATTTCAACCCCAAACCCCACAAACTTTTCTGCAACACTGTTTTTTTAAAATTGTTGCCTCGACTGCTTCTGGTTTGACTAAGGAAAAAAGGCTATCAAAGATGAGTCTAGAAGCCATTTGTTAAAAGATAGCATTTGTTCTGATAAGTAGATTTCCTACCAGATTGTGATGAAAAACCTTCCTAAACAGATTTTTTTTCCCAGAGGACATAGCACTATTATTTTCATTTGCTCTCTCTTGCCAAAATGTGTCCTTTCAAATTTTCAAAACTTCCCTCAACTGTTAACTCCTCAACCAGAAACAGCAACTTGTTCTGCTCTGGAAAAATACATTGCATGTTTCTGTGAAGTGCAGTTATTTATAGTATTAGACCAAATGCACATATGAATCTGTTCCAATGTAAGGAATCTGTTCCAAGTAGGCGGTTTTCTTTCCTGGGGATGAAATAACTAATGCAGAAGTAGTAGCACTGGTATAACCTCTTGCTTACTGAATAAACAAGAGTTGAGCTAAAGGATGGCAACTGTGTCAAACCATGATAGGACGTCACAACTAGAAGTAAAAATTAGATGGAAGTTCAATGTCTGCTTTCCATTTTTTTTCATTTTGTTATATGTCAGCTGGAAAAGAAATCCTGGCTATAACACATGGCCTCATTACCAGTTAGAGTTACTATCTTCTTTCCCACATTTTTTCTATATTATCACCCTTTCAGTTTTTGATAACTACTAGATATACAGTGCTTCTAGAAAATAGCCAGGTCAGACCACTCACAATTTCAACAGATTGAAAGATTATGGACTGAGCTCCTGATAAAATTGTTGCTTGCCCCCCTATTAAGATTCTTATCCGATATAAACGATCCTGAACTTCGTAACTCAACTTTCATTGGATTTGAGCATGCTTACAGTCTGCTTCCTCTTGCAGGATGCCATTAACAATCATTACAAAAAACTTCTCAAAAGGATCATAAGATATTCTAATATTCTGGAGCACTGTACCTGTATGTTGCAGGTACCTCTCTTCCAAATTATCTTCCCACTCCTCTATTACCTCACCTCCCACTCTCTGCAATAAAAACAAGATATGCTTGATTTATAGAGGAAGTAAACATACCGCTGCAGTAGTTTATAATAGCATAAAATGGACTGAGTATGGTTCAATGATACATCTGCACAACTGCTTGATCTATAATTTAACCACATTGTATTACTTCAGCTTTACATCTTAATTGGCTTTGAAAGAAAGGTAGAGAAACTGCATTTTTTATGCTGTTCATGCAAGATGGAGTTCGGATATTTTAAAGCACACAAAACGACATTTGAAATAGTGAACAAAAGTAAGTCTCAGAGGACACCAAATGACTGAGGACTGCCATTATTCAGGCTCAACAGGAATCTCATTCTCTTCTTTAGATTTGTATAAATAAAGATCTCCAAGGCTACCATTCACCTTGTATAACTTGTTTTGTTACACATATAGTAAAAGAATCAAAATATTAGTATAAATTTCCCAGACCAGTTTGCTCTCAAGAAATCCATGCTGTCAAACATTTTTACAGGTTTTTTTCATAATTAAAGAAAAAAAAAAAGAAAATCCAACTTAACCTTGGTCTATTAAAATATATTTTTCAGCTAGATCAAGCCCTTGTTCTGTTCACAATGCATTTCATGCATTAATCAGACAGGTATATGAAATGTCTGTAGAGAAAAGCAGAAGAGCAGGAGAAAGAAACAGGTGGGGGGGAAGAAGGGGGGAAGAGAGAGGGGAGCGAAAAAGGACACTGCTGCGCTTTTTGGTAGTGCCAGCTTACAACCATGAGGAGTTTACAGAAGGCCACTGCTTCACACAGTGGTCCTGCTTCACACAGCCGTTTAAAGCAAGTTTGGGTGAAGAATTAGGCTTCCAGTAAAACCATTCACTGGAACTGGATGTCCAGTATCTGCTACTCCTTCCCCACTAGACTTTGAATCATAGCATAGACTTGTGGAAGTCATCTTGACTAAGTCCTCACTCAAAACCAAGCCAACTTTTGTGCTGCATCAGGTCCCTTAGGGCCATCTTCAGTTAAGTTCTGAATGTCTCCAAAGACAAGCCAAAGAGAGACTTAGACTGCATGTGTAATTTAAGAGAATACCTGGTGCATGCCAACAACAGGTTAACCTTTTGCACCAATCCTCCATTTTAATAGTTTTATTTATGCTCACTTATTTAAAGAGTCCAGCTTTTACTGCCTATTGCTGAAGAGCCAAAAATAGAGAGGAAAATTATTAAATCACCACTTCAGCTTTCAATAATATAAGAATTTGAGGTTTCAGGAGGGAAAATGTACACTTTTGAAGAAATTAAGTGCAGTTATTTTAAGGGAAACAATGTTCTCACAGCCTTTTGCATTACTTCACCGTAGTTAAACAGACAAAAGATAGCTCACATCCTGACTCTGGAAAATGCTACACTGTAAAAGCAAGCTGCAGTAGAAACAAATTATTATTGCCATGAAACACCACCCACTTTTGAAGCCAGCTAGACAGCTACTTCACTTAAAAATGATTCAGCTATTTAAGCTGAATGCAGACATCTCTCACCAGTCTAAATGAATCTTCAGACAGGGAATTTGAGGAAGCTGATGGAACAGCTCCAGTGACAGTAGAGGAAAGATGAAGAGTAGTGGAATGATGTTGCCTCTGCCTCATTCACTCCTATTCCCTTCCAGCTCCTGTCTACAAGGGCAAGAAAAAATGGAGCAAGGGTGAGAGTGCCAGCACCACCAGCAAGGAAGAAGAATTTGGCACCTGAGACCAGAAAAGCCTCAGGTGCATCACTGGTACTGATTATTTTTCTCCTGCTGCAGGCCCTACAAGACATAAGAAAAAAGACTGATTTATTTATAATGCTGTGTATACCGAAAACACCTTTGTTGACTTGAGCTCAACATAGTTATAGCTTATTAAGTAAATCAGACCATTCTAACAAAGAACAAGCCACTGGGATATACTCCAAGGGAGAAAAATACATAAAAACAGATGCTTACAATCAATTTAGTTTGTTTTCAGAACTATATAGTAACTGCAGTTATAGCACTCTCCTTTTATTGATTTATTTCATCTTTAAGAAACATTTCAGACAGGCCAAAGCATTTTGCAAGTAGTTAATGGGATAAACAGCTATTTCACCTGCACTTAAAGGCATCCAATCCTTAGCCTGTATTGCTAGGGACTAAAAGAGATTATCATCTGACAGTTCTTCACTGATTTACATAGTAGAGTACAGCAGAGTGTCATGAGCAAAATCATATTAAGAACTCTTCCAGATACCTTTCTATCCCAAAGGGTACATTTCATTACCACACTCTGAGTCTGAAAAAATTGGAAAACACTAAATAGTTTGAGAGATTGACTTGGGTAAAGAACTGGGAAAAACTGATGGAGACTACACTAGTCACATATGTAAACCAACATTACTAACAAATTGAATACCTAAAATTGTTTAATTAAGATTAATTTTATTATTTTCAGGAGCCTTCTATTACTTTGATCAAAATGTGCTCAGAAAATATAGAATCCTTAAGACTGGAAAACACCTTCAAGATCAAGTCCAGCCATTTAACCAGCACCACCACGTTCACCACTAAACCACATCCCCAAGTGCCACATCCACATGCTTTTTGAATACTTTCAGGGATTATACCATCCAGGAATGGTACACATGGCACAGCTCACACATTTCTACATTCACAACACTACAATTGCCCTAACGAAAGTAAAGTATATTATAAGACTATTGTAACCATTTAGTGCCCTTCTTTCCATTAGGAAGACTCAAAACCAAAAAGGGTTGTTAACAACTATGAAAAATGAAAACCCCAGCATGACACCTAACAACAGTCCTTCTAGGCACCCTACTTTATGAAAAACCATATTCTTTCCATAACATACTCATGGGAAATTAGCAAATTTGCAGAAGTTTCTATTTTGGTTATTCACTTTTCAGTATTGTTGGCAAATACTTATGACTCTGGACTGACCAAATGGTCCTCTCTCCTTCCTCTTCAGTAAGTATCCTTAGATGATACAGATGTTTGTCAGCATCTCTATTTCACTTTTCTTCCTACAACACAATATAGAAAAGCAGTTGTTCTCTTCCCTTCTTCCCATATTAGAAAAGCATAAACAGTTTCTCAAAATAGATGAAGACATATCTGTAACTAATTCAAAACCTTCAACAGGGCTTTCCTGTACAACTAAAAACCAAAATTCTTACCTTTTAGTGAAATCCTAGGAAAACACTTCTCTACTCACTGTGATTTGTACTGAGCTATGCAAGATCTTAATATTCTTATGAGAGAAACTGTACTTTAAACCATAACAAATATAAGAATGTCTAAAATACCTGGAAGAAAACTGCAGACTTGACCATCCTTTTTACATGAGTGCCAGCACAACAAATGCCAGTCAACACTCAGGTGATTAACAAAGGAAAATGACCTATAATGGAGTCTAGAAATTTGTTCATTTTAATAATAAATAAACAGTATCTTAAAATGGCACATTCTTTATGAAACAGTCTCTGCAAATAGTTTTTAAAACAAATTTTTACTGAGATGAAGAACAAAAAGCCTGCACAGTAGTGCAGCTGATACACTTGCGGAATTTATTAAGTTCAGCATAAAGGCTAAGACTAAATGAGCTTCTTTAATTTCTGTAATGAAATTGTTTTGGTAAAGTTAAAAATACTGTAATGAGGCCAAAACGGTGTGCTTTCAGAGACTCCCATGGTGAAACAAATGAGATTTTAGCTCCTCTAATTGGGCACACTGCAAGCTGGGCTTGATGCTGTCCTCAGCACAGGATGTTTGTTATCCCTAACAAAAAGAGGTCTACAGCTGTCAGCATAATATCATACAGCTCCTCTGAAGCCAAGCCATCAGAAGCAAGGCTGCTGCTCTCTGACTGGGACCACCCAAAGGGAGAGATCAAGTAGAAAACAGCTCTACTCTTCTCTGATTAAGAAGTTATCCTTAAGGTAATTTGTTTACAGCTATCACACAGAAGCTTTTGAAGAAAAGATTGAGTATTCCCAAAATCCTCCAAGAGACTTTCATTTGATTAAATAATGAATATGGATATTCCCTTACTCTTTCATTCCCACCTACTTCTTTTCCCCTTGCTTATTAGATCACATTACCTGTCAATACAGGCCTTTGGAGCCTGCCTGCTCCAACAGCCAAAAGAAAAATATTAGAGGCATTGTGTTGCAGATTTTAGCAATATAGATGCTAGTCTGTTGCCACGTGCAACACTGCAGTGCCGACCTCCAACCCTGCAACAATGTAGGACTCATTTTGAATAAATATTATTTTCATTTTTCCCCTACACTAGCTTTCAGGTGTACATACATAGTAGGAAATAAAATGCCTAACTTAATAACCTGGCAGCACTAAAACCCACCCAGCTAGTTCTTTCACAACTAAACCACAAATTTATATTTGAGGCAGAGGAAGAAAACTGAATACTAATCAGGGCTGAAACAGAGGGAAAGACTAGAGGTACATTTAGAAGTCCTACATAAGGATATTGAATTCCAATTATTTACATGAAGCAGGAAGACTTCCCTATAAACGTACACTGATGGAGATGTCTACTCCTTTGCTCTACACCATTGTATGATGAAACTGTTAAACCCATTCCATAACATCTTCCTGGACTAAAAACATTAAGCCACAATTTTAAAGTTACTTTCTTACTCCTTTCAGTTTTCTATAATGATTCTATTGTTTTATTGTCCCATTTTGAATACAGTCAGCCCTCTTGCACTTCGTGCCCCCCATATTGCGGCTTCAGATCTTAGTGGCATGATTTTGTAGCGATGAAGGAGGCCCCTTTTCGCAACTGCTCATGCACGACCTGCTGCTGCCCTGGGCAGCGCAGGCCGCCGCTCAACGCGGAAGTATGGCTATGCGGACCTCCATTAAGACCGCAGGTCTGCGATATAGGAGACCCAACTGTATTAACATGTTTTTATATCTAGCCTTCCATGCCTGTCCTGATTTTCTGCTCTGCTTTCACTCCTCTAGACTTGAATTGTCAACTTCCTACAAAAAAAAAAAAATTGGGGGTTTTGCAGAAGGGCTTTCAGAAGCTTGATAGTTACTGCATGGTCTACAACTCACCCCTCTGCTGACTTATAAAAACATTGGGAATACAGCTTTTATAATGACAGAGTATAACACTCTGATGCACAGTAACTAGAAGTGAATTAGAATTTCAGTAGGGGTTGAAAAAAATATGAAAAAAAGGAAGGCCCAGGAGAAACAATAAGCAAAAGTTTAAATCATCAAAATCAACACATTTTTGTCTCTTTGCTCAGGTTTTTTGAGAGTGCAAATGAGTGTAGCAAAACTGAACAGAAGGAGCGAGAAATAAGATTCTCCCACAGCAACCAGAATGTTGCCAGGATTGTATAAGGTATCCATTTCAAAATATAGCTTAGCAGCTAAATGTTTAGAAACTCTTGTGAGATTATGGTCTTTAACTTATTTCCAAGATTCCTGTGTACTGCATTAATGTTTTGTAAGGGCATGTAGGGAAATATTAGCAGGAAATAAGTAAATAATTAAGTTTTTTCATTTTAATTCTAATTTTATTCATTAAAGCCACCCAAAAAAACGCCACTACTGCACATGAATCAGATTCAAATAATGAGATATTTTAATTAATTTGAACTTGGAACTTCACTTTGGATTATAGAAACCTTCTCAGAGGATGCTCAGAACACCAGCATGGGGTAAAAGCAAAATATCACATTACTAGAAGTTCAAAGAAAACATATCTTGAGAGCCTCCTACAAAGACAAGGATGATTCCAAGGAAAAATAAAGAAGAGGAAATTTATTACAGGGTTTTGTAAAACTGTTTTAAGAGTATTCAAGAAGACTTGTCTATGGTAATGCTGCAGGCTTTCTAAAAATTGTATACTTATTGCATACAGTTTATTACTATGTGTAATGAATTACTCGAAGTATAGCTTTTAAGATTTTGAAAGAACACAGAAAATCTGAGCACCATGTGCCTGTATACTTACACTGCAAAGCATGTTATCAAGCTGTGTATCTACATTAGCTGAAATATGGGTCTAGACTGTAGAGCATAAAAGACAAATTTAAAGATTAAAAAACTAACAGCTTCCCAAAATAGGCATAAAACAGACTGTAACTGGCAACTGGCTGTTAGTTTTCAGAAACATTATCATTAATGATGATGTATTGAAAAAAATTAAAACATTAACATATACAAATATGCATCATCTCAGTGTTAACAATACCTGCAAAAAGGTTTTTTATTAGGCCATTTATGTCTCACTATTTAATCTACATCTAACAAATCTACTGATTGAGTTTAGTTAGCCCTTTAAAAAAATAGGATATCCTCTAAAGTCTTTTCCTTATGCTTGGATTTTAAAAGGGGAAAATGTTTAATGTGCAAAATATCTTTGTCCCACTGTTTTCCTTTTACACAGTGCTACTACAAGGAACAAATTATATTGTCCTATCAATCGACACATCTGAGCAAGATCTATTCTGACACAAAGCAAATACTAATAAATCTTTCCCTGTAACAAGCTCTGCTTTCTAATAAATTCATCCATTATTTTAGTCTAGAAGATTAAATGTTATAAAAATCTATAATATGAAGTGTACATAAAATGTACAGACATACATACAAACAAACTTTGGGGTTAAACCACATTTTGGTATTTGCATTATTTCACAAATAACATGTCACCTTTATTTAAGCTGATCGGGCCAGCATTTCTTTTCTATCAACTGAAGCAGCTAATTTACTTTCATTGACCATCCAGCAGTATAATGTACCACCTGCTTATTGTGATTCTCTCTGGCTAGACATTAAAACAAAAAAACAACCACCAAACCTTTTTCTCCCCATTCTGTAATTTAACTTTGTACAAATGTAATCTTAAATTCTTTAATCCTCTTGGGCATTCTGTGAGTGGAAATGCTGAGATTTTTACACCACTGCAGCTGTGCATGCACCTTGTGACTAATATAAGACAAATCCTTCAGGCATGTTACAACTGATGCAACAACGCCAAACTTAGTTGAAGCACTGCAAAATTATCTATTTCTTCAACTGTTAATATATTTCTTCATGGACAGACAGGTATAGAAATGTAAGTGCTTTTTTTTTTTCATTGCTCTGTGAAAGTAGAAGTTTCACATATGTTGGTAAAAGGGCAGAAATTAGTGTTTATAATCTGTTTTAATATTCTGGAAATAACTTGCTTCTCAGTCCTGTTTAATATTTTAAACAACTTCATTTGCTTTAGGGAATCTAAGTCATAATAGGATGAGGAATCCCATCTAGTCAAGATTTCTTTGCTATTTTTGTCACCAAGACAATTTCTATTCCTCTATAAACATTCACAACCTCACCAAATGTTCATAGTCACTGCTGAAAATCAGAAAAAGGAGCCAGAAACATGTTATGTTCAGTCTGCTACTTCATTTTGGGTTAAGAGACTACAGTTTTGACAGTAGGGCCATCTGCTGTTAACTTTCTGTCTCATCATAATACCAGTCCAGTCAAAAGCAATTAAGTGTGTTTTGCCATTATAATATGCAGATAATTATGATAAATCACAGTTTTGAAATCAGCCTCAAATTATGCATATGGTAGGTATTTTCCTTGCAGTTACTGATGCAAAAAATATTCCTGCATTTGCAAAATATTTCAGCTATTTTATTGATGATGTTAGTTCTGTAATGAGATATCTACAAGAAAATTTCTTAGGCACAGAGCCTGACAGTCATTAGAAATCTATTTATATCTCAGCAAGACATTTTGCCAAGTGGAGTTGTAACATTTTGCACTGCCATTACACAAAATACTCAGAAAATGGTTCATTTTATTGTGTCACAGAACATAAAAAACATGTGAACTCACAAAAAGGTAGCCAGAAGAATACTTTTGTTGCAGCATGGAATTATTAAGGAGTTTAACATAGGTTTTAACATCTGATAAAAATATAATTTTAAGGAATTACACACTAATGCTGTTTTGTGTCAAGCTCCCCTTGGCATGGCTCAAGTGATCCACAGGCTTAGACAGCCATAAATAAGCAACAATTCCAAGTGGATTCAAAAAAAAATCATCCTATACTCTAAGATTGGATTTATTTGAGGGTATGTTTTCTTGATATGCACTGGGGCATACGGTCATACTTTCTCTAAAGTTTAACTGAAAAAACACCACTGTTAACAGTTTAACTTTTTAATCGTTTCCTCAGTATTTCTTTCTATTTCTTTGCTAGTGAATGGACTTCCTAAGAAATAATCAGGCCCAAAAATGCAACCACATTCACTTCATGACCACATCAGCAGAGAGCGATAACCCAGGACCCTTCATACATCTAATTCTTGCCAGGAATGTGAGACCTGCTGTGAAAGACGGCTCATAAATCCTGGACGCTAACAGCAACCGGCAGCACCTGAGTCATGGCAGGCCACAGAGGAATGATGAGAAAGAGAGGAAAGCCAAAAAAAACAAAAACAAACAAACAAACAAAAAAAAACACAGTAATGCCGGCAGCAGCAGAATCAAATCTCAGCTCTGTTGAACGCAGAGATGGTGTCTGCCTGGTAGCAGCCTTATCACCTTCTTGTCATTTTGGTCATTCAGCATTCAAAAGAAGTCAGAGAGATAAATGCTACCAAAAGACAACTATCAATTCAATTTCAAGTTCAAAAACTTGCAGTCAAAGACATAAGTGCTTTGAATTGATATTTAAATCTTTTCCCTCAAACAATGCAACTAAGCAATACTTCACATTTAGCAGTAACATAGAAGCAAATCCAGTCAATATCTGTTCTGCTTAAGTTTCAGCTAGTTTGCTTTTCAGCTGTGTGTACAAACTCAGAAATAGGAGATACCAACAAACAATAGCAGAATATCCCTATCTCTGCCTTCTGATTCTGAGCACTTGGAAACAGGAAAAGATAAGATCTTTCACTAAAAGGCATGGAGCCTTTGTATAATTCTTTTTGTAGAAGAGATGCACGTTCTTTCCATATCCCTCTGGTAGCTGCCATTAACAGCTGCCAGCGTGTTACCATACTTTCTTCTCCTTGGCAGGACAGGCAAATTGCTCCCCACAGATCAGGTGCCAGTCAACATGGCAAAGGGAACTGTGCTGAGAATAATTTCTCTTCCCATAACACTAAGTTGTTGTCAAAATATTTGGTTTCCATCAGACCACTGCTTGGGGTGAGCTGTTGCTTCTAGATTTGTTTTCTTTCTAGCATAATAGTAAGTTGTACTCCATTTCCAATATCAATTAAGAAAATGCAATGGATATTTTTATTTCAGAACTGCTACAAAATTTAACAGATCATTCAACTGAAAATGTTATTGTCAAAAAATCTATTTAAAACTTAATGTTTAGCTAATTTATGTTTTAAACCTTAGCTTCGCACAGTATCATGAACATTAAAATTTACTACTCACTATCATTCTTTAATAAATTTTTCAGAAGACGATATTTAGATTGCAAGGCTTCATGTCTAACACAAGATACAGAAATTTCAAGTGGGGAAACCTGCATATAGCTATAAACTACAGTCTGTAAATGTACAACATGTAAAATATACGCACATCTTGGTTGCTGCTTCAAAAGCAAATTTCTTTTCCCTTTGTAAAAATATCCATTTTCTGAATAAAAACAAGAACTGCACTCTCTACTTGACTAATTAGCTTGGATTCATGCATGAGCCAGTGTACCCTCAGTATTAATGCAGGTGGCTGTTCAGAAGCATGCAGAATGATAAAAATATTAACTGAATATTTTTGGAAGCAGCAATGAAGATTTCTACCTCCTCAAAAACACATGTCAGGACCCAGAACAGCTAAACAGAAATGCAAATCAAATTCAGCAAGAAAAGTCTTCCCTTAAAACAGAAGTTCTTGGCAGAGATTTACCACAAATCTGCTCTCAACAAACAAACCTTACAACAAAATATAATGAGCAGCATAGCTAGAATTAATAACAACTTAAATGGAAATTGACTTAACAGAACAAACTCACCAGACCTGGGCAGGTCATCTCAATGAGGATACGTATTTTCTTTTGGTTACCATATTGTACATGCATTTTCAGTGTTGTGTGAATAATAATAGCATGTCTATATTCCAGCTAAGAAACACTAACCTGAAACTAAAGTTTATACAAATCTGACACCTCCAGTTTACAGAAAATATTTTCCTTATCTGTCGCTTGATATTCCAGTTGTTGAAGCCCACCCACAAGAGGGAATACAACCATGGCACTTGAGTACTTCCTCAGTACAGGCAACAGCTGCCAACAAATACAAATCTGGGGAGAAAAAGAGGAAAAGAAAAACCAAACCAAAACTTTCACTCTTGTCCTCTAAAATACTTATATTCGGTAGGTAAGAATGTTTATTATTAAACCAGGTGAAGTACATAAGACAACACCTACAAAATATTAGCCCTCATTAATGGCTTATTAATGACTATGTGACCAGTTTTGGCAGCTGGTAGAGTGAAGATGTGCTCCCTAGAAAGAAATGCCTTGGTGCTCTATGCCAGTAGAACAAGAGTCTGGATCTTTGTGGATGCATCAAGCTCGTAAGCGGTCTTCAGCAACCAATTTGGAAAGTGATTTTTTTTGTAAGATGGAAAGTAGATTGAACTTTTGAGTGAAGCCCGGTTTCAAACTACTCTCTCCATAACTTTAAATAGTCAAATCCAAAGAAAGTGAAAAATTTCACTTCTGGGAGACTAAACTTAAGAGATATCATTTCTCACTATCTTCACTTACATCAACTTTAGTTTCGTATTGTTATGGTTTAGGGGGTTTTCTGCTGCTCTGGTAGCGAGGGGGTTAACAGCTCAGCTCTGGCCTGAGGTTTCCGTGCTGCCATGGCCTTCAAGGTTAGAGATAAAGGCAGGCGTCTCTGCCGAATAACATACTTGGGAGAGAAGNCACTTACATGGTACTTCAAATGTTTTCTACGAAGATGTATTGCAAGTTGTAAGGATCTACTGCAAGTTTTAGAGTCTTGTAATGACTGAAAAAACCTGATATTTTTCATTTTTAAAAAACCAACTTCCCAATTTTATGCAACATTGAGGACTTCTGTATCAAATAAGCTATGGTGCAACTCTCTATGAGCACTCAGAAGGAACTACTATTAGCATTTAACAACCACCTTTAGAGCTCTACTCTGTATCACCTCCCTCTGTTTTGGTCCGTTATCTCTCAAGAGTGGCTTCATCTGCCTGAAAGCACCCTTTGCCACAAACCGGGCACCCAAAACCCCTGCAGTACTTTGTAGGACAGACACAGTGGGCTGGAAAAACCCCTGGCACAACCTCTCAGAACCTTTTATCATATCAACCTTTCCAGAACTGTCAAAGACAACAGCTAATATGAGAGAGCAATGTCCAAGCACACAGAACAATGGTAGGGGGAAAAAGCCCCTAAATTCACCTGTTTAATGTACATAAAAATGAGACAAATTTAACATCATTTAAATACCACTGGACTCGTTTTGTTATCATCCATTCTCATCCTCCACTGAACCTGTTATCATCATTCCCAGACAGGCATGAAGACCTTGAAGCCCTCAGTAGTATTAACACTGCAGTCAGCACCTCACAAGCAGCAGGCTTCCCTCTATAGACAGGCGTCTGTGATCACTAGAGCTAAAACACAAAACACATGCTTACCGAGTTGGCACAAAACCTGTTGCTCTTGCCCTCAAAGCACTGTGTATGCTTGAAGTGCTTTGAGATAGAGCAGGAATCACTGCATCCCCAGGAAAAATAACTGTAGCTGTGTTATTGTGCCAGATCACAGAACCAGTAAGGTTGGAAA
>WEKX01021529.1:3871-17570 GCA_013390025.1 Pitta sordida
TGAAATAGAAAGAACTGAAGGAGAAATAACAGGATGAATAACAGGTTCACATGTTCACAGGTTATTCCAAGTTGCAAGGGACATGCAACAACTTGAGAAAAAAAATTAAACTTCGTTGTGTCTTTCAGTAGCTGGAAGTGTTATGTCCAACTGAAATTAAAGATACAGTTTTAACCTTCGTATGTATCCTGAGGAAAATGCTTCATAAAAGTCATGACAGATCTAGGGAACAACTTCATATGAATGAAAACTTTACTCAAGAAATGTGCTCTAGTGAAAAAGAACTGCGTTTCTACTTTATATGACACCCTTTTGTTAAATACATGAACAATTTGGAATCAAACTGATTTCTGAAAGTGAAAGAAACAAAATGTACCTAGTGTTGGTCGTAGAATGTAAGACTAAATGAGAAGGGCTGGAAAGAAACCAGAGGAGACTGACAACTGGCAAGTGGTAAGAATAGGAATGATTTCCTGTGGAACATAGCATCAGGAGCTCAGAAGATCATAGCTCCCTCAGATCTTGGTAAATTTACATCTTCCAGAAAGTCAGCTGGATTTAACAGCGTGGCAACATCCTGCACAGTTGGGGGCAACAAAAAGAAATTTGAAGCTGGTGTTCCTTTCCTGCTGGGTTTTTAGATCTCCAGTTGAGAGGCAGCAGGCAGCCCCAGCAGAGTACCTTTATGTGTGTACTTGTTTCATGTCAAAATAGGGAATAAACTGTTTGAGTAGTGCAGCTAGAGAGAAGCTTGAGGTTTTCTGAAGTAGGCTCACCAGCTGCACACATAAAGATGTTCTACTGGGAAAACAGAGAACTAATATTCCAAGGACATTCATGAGGAAACAGAAACAATATAATGAGAAAAAAATGGGCAAACCAAGTAGAAAATGGGATGGTACCACCATAGTCATTACAGGAGACTTGAGACACTGTAAAAAATGCTGAGAAGATGAATAAGGGCATGCCATCAGGGACAAATCAAAAGCTTAATGTTCTATAGGAGGTAGAAAGTTTATTTCTAAAAGGGCATATTGGGCAATTAGAGACCTGTCAACTAAATAGGAATGAAAAAAAAGAAAGCAACATAAAACATCAGACATCAAAAGATAAAACACTCATTTCTCTGCCATTAAAGCCACACATTTTGTAGTTATTGAAAAATACTTGAATTCCTTTCTGTTTTGTTGATTGGGTTTGTGTACTTGGTTGTTCTACGAAGTTTACTCTTAACAAGATTTTATTTCTATTTATTTTAGCATTTCTTAATACAATACGCACATAGTTTCAGGGACCAGGAAAGACTCGTCTACCATATCCAAAGTCAGCAGCAACTCAAGATACTACAACTTTCCAAATTTGGCTTTATCTTCTTTTTATAGCATTTTCTTTCTTGGAAGTTCTAATATATAAATAAATAAATTAACACATATATAAAGTGGCATTTGAATATTATAAGATGGTTTATATCATCAGAAGTGTATATCATTTTATGAAACACTATAATAGTAGGAGACAGGCCTATTGTAAGGAATGGTATCTTCCACAAACTAGTTGTTCACTGCATTCTGTTGAATTGAAAGAGACAAAAAAATCATACAATTTGAAGAAAATTAAATTTTGCAACAAGATTGAATAGACCTGTGTTTTATGTTTTCTGTTTTCATGCTTGAGGACCCCAGACAAACACAGAAAAAAAGAGGAAGTTTTTTTAAAATTTTATCTTCCAGTCTTGTTATGTTCCACCTTGAACACTCTTTGCTAATATTTTTTAATATTTGTAAGTTTTATCACTTCTTATGTGAAATATATGCCAAAGAGTAAATCCTAGAGGCCTGTGCAAGTTCAGGAGATTTACAACTCACAGCAAGGAATGCACTTTAAAACATCTCTTCTCTAAGACATTTTTTATATCTGAAATCTACATTACATCCTAAAGAGTGTGCTTAAACAGCAATTAAATCATCAAGACTAGTAAAATCCATGATGTGACGTTGATGCAGTAATTAAGTCAATGTAACCAGGAAGGAGGAGCAACTAATGTGCTGGAATTTAACATGGCCAGAAATAGAAGATACCTGTTTTCATATATTAGATAGGATATAGTCAGAATATCAATAGATGGGAAAGAATATATAGGGGTAGAACAAAATCAGTATTGAGACAGAAAAAGAGAACAGAAAATATAAAGCAACAATTGGTATTTATAAAATATATGAGATTATTTTCCTTGTCTTTTCCTGACTAATTGTACAAATTCTAAAATTAATATTTTCATTGACTATGTCTTCCATTTTTCTTACTGCTTCTGCTATTTAATGACATCTTCACAAGTAATAATAATTAATTTCATGTAATTTGATTTGGCAATGAGATTTTAATGACATTACAAGCTAATAATAAATATCCAAAATTAAAATTATTTGAGTGAGCTGCAAAAAGAACTATTTCTTATATAAGAAATATTCATTAATGGAGAAATGTGCCAGTCCAATGTGATGGGTTGACCTTGGCTGAACACCTCGTGCCCATCAAAGCCACTCTATCACTCCTCAGCTAGACAAGGGAAATAAAATATAATGAAAGGTTTGTGGGTCAAAGTAAAGACAGAGGGAGATCACTCACCAGATACTCTCATGGGTAAAACAGAATCAACTTTGAGAAAACTAATATAATTTATTACTAATCGAGTCAGAGTAACAGATCTTAAAATACCTTCTTCCACTCCCCTCTGCTTCCTGGGCTTAACTTTATCCACTTATTCTCTACCTCCTCCTCACCCCGGGGTGCAGGTGGATGGGAAATGGGGGTTATGGTCAATTCACCATTCCTCTACTTTGGGCGGATTCCTCACACTCTTCCCCTGCTTTAGCAGGGGATTCCTCCCACAGGACACAGTCCTCCACCAGCTTCTATGTGAGCCCTTCTCATGGGCTGCAGCTTTTCATGAATTTCTCCAGCACAGGTCCCTCCCACAGGGAGCAGTTCTTCAGGAATGGACTACTCCAGTGTGGGGTCACCCACAGGGTCACAGCCTCCTTCGGACATTCACTTTCAGGCATCCAGCACGAGGTCCTCCATCGTCTGAAGGTGGGTCTCTGCTCAACTGTGGACCTCCATGGTCTGCAGAGGCACAGGTGCTCCACCATGGTCTGCACCATGGGCTACTAGGGAATCTCTTCAGCACCTGGAGTACCTCCTCCCCCTTCTTCTTCTCTGACTCTGGTGTCTGCAGGAGTGTTGCTCTCACTCCTCTCTCTGGCTGAAATTGTGTAGTTTTCTTTTTCCCCTGTCATCTTAAATATGTTATCCCAGAGGTGTTACCACTGCCCTGGTTGGCATTGGCATTGTCGTTGGCTCAATGGGATTTGGGGGAAACTTCTGTGAGCTTCTCACAGAAGCAAACTCTGTGGCTCCTCCACTCCCAAAACCTTGTCCTGCAAACCCAATATATCTAGTTATAAAATAATTTCTATTATATTGTGGTGAAAACAATTTATTCTTAACTTGTTAATTTTCTTGCTACTGTTAAGTTAAAAAATGAAAATACATTGCTTCATAAACAATGTCACATAAATTTGGAAATACCAAAAATTATTATGTATGGTATATATTTTTGATTTTAGAGGAATGCAAGTATCAAATGTCTCTCCCTAAAATGCCCTGCCTCTTGCTTGAGCTGCACAGCTTCATACATTCCTGTGTCTATATGTTCCCAAGAAAATATAACAAGAAAACATCTCAAAACTGGTGAAATACTGTGCATTTTTTACTAGCATTCTGTGAATTGAATAAGAAATTTAATACAAGTTCATCTGAAGTATATATAATTGGAAAAAACCTACTAAAAATACACAGTGAATGTTGATACTTTCGAACTGATTTGTTTTGAACCTCTGTTCTAAATGATTACTATGGTAATCACTTAAATTATATCACAAAGTAGAAATACTACTCTGTCGTCTTATAAATTTAACTATTTGTATGGAACTTCATTAATTCACATCTTAGTAAGTTTCACTGGTAGTCAACTTCTCTGAGTCTGGGAAGTAGCACTGTCTGGATAGCAGTTCATTTTGCTCATATTCAAGGCTAGGTTTAATTAAAACTCAAGTGGTACGAATCTAAGTGTATGTTGCAATATGCTTTCTAATATCTTCTACTATTTCAACAGAGCTTTAGCTATATACGACAAAGTTTGCTTACTTCTGAAGATGGAGACGAAACAAAAAATTATGTTTAAAGGAAAATATCAGCAGGCATTCTACCTATCAGCAGGTGTTTGGAAACAGCGGGACTTCCACGTTTATTTTCTGTAATTCCCATAATTACTGCCTCAGTACTTGCTGCAGTGATGTCACAGCAGGTGGTAATTTGTGTGTCTTAGTGCTGTGATGCCCCTTATTACAAGTATCATTTTGGAATAACATTCAAGATACCTACCACAAGTTGGAAGCTTGTTGTATAATCAGTTTTTCTGACTCACTTTCAATACATAACAAACATTTTGGTTAGAAATATACAGATAATATAAATTCTTACAGCATTTACATTAAGGTAGCATTTCTTTTGCATTCCTATGCAAAACTATTCTCAATCATGTTTTACAAAATATAGTTTTGGATGGTTCTATGAATCTACTTTTTCTTTTCAGAAATTTATATTTGAACTGATTTTAATGTTTCATGAAAGTTACTGATGTGAAAGTTGGTGAATCTGAAGCTCATCCTTTCCTGCAGAATAGATCCTTTGCTGCATAGAGAGATACTTTTATCTTCCATGTGTTCGATACTTTTAAACTCTCTGTGCTTCTTCAGGGATTTAAATATATACATACAGGGATTGCATTAATTTTAGATCACAGAAACACCTCAAATATTTAATGAATCACTGTGAGTATAAAATGCGTGTCATTTAAAGAAATACTATTGATTACTTTTTGCTTTTTACTTGAAGTATTTTAAAACAGTATTCTTCTTCTGTTATGATAAACTGTTTTTAAGCAGTATGTTAGAGATTTTCCAGGAAAATACATAATAATAATACATCAAAACAGTGAAATAATTTTTCACTTAATGATAGCTGCTGTCAAATAAACAAAAGAACAAAACTGCATTTCCTTTTTGTCTCCTTATCACCATGTGAATTATACAGTACTTCCTATTTCTTTTGTTTAGACTGAGAAGTCTACACATGCATATTTTATCTGAAATACTAATTTTTTAAATCTTGACATTTTGGCAGAAATTATGGTAAGACATACTTTATCATGCCAGAGGTAGTCTTTATCATCTGGATGAAATAAAGAAATTTAGTAGTATATATGTATATGCAGTAATCCCCCGCGTATTCACGGTCTGCTATTTGTGAGCTTCAGTATTTGCGAGTGATTTTCCCGTGAGATGTGCCACCTCGAAGCATGCTCAGAACGTAGCGGGCCAGCCCTCCTCCCTCCTCCCCGCCACTTGTAGGGTGAGCACAGCAGGCCCCGTCTGCTCACAAATATGTAAATTGGTCCCAGCCAGGAGCCGGCATGGCGCACCCGAGACACATTTAGTGTAAATGTGTGGTTTTGCACGGCTGGAATTGTCCTCTGACGGGCTACAAGATGGGGTGATGGGGCTGCCATTGTGTGTGTCCTATTGTGTGCCGGGGCCGTGCCCGCCACTCGACTGGCTCTTGCCGCCGGCTCGGCCCATGCGCCGTGGCGGCAAGAGCCCCCGCTGGCCCGGCACCCCCGCCTCGGCATAACACAGTCATACAACTGAGACAAGCCCAGCTCTCAGGACCATCCTCCAGACTTTATATGGGGAGGGGCGAGGCCATGGGCATGACATACTTGACTACATAATGGGTTCGCTATCTTTGCGGATTTCACAACTTGCGGGAGGTGGACCAGACCCAACAGCCTGCGAGTAACGGGGGCTCACTCTATATAATTTTATTTTTTTAAGTGTGTCTATGAGTTAGGGTTTTTTCTCCTTTATTTTAGGAAACACTAAGGAAAAGTCAGAAATAGAGGTGAGAAATAAAGAGAGAAAGAACTGTATTTACTAGTAAATAATTAAAATACACAGGACTGGTCAAATATGAAAATGTGTTCCAAATGTAGAATGCTGTAGAAAATCAGAGGTAATATTCCTGAAAATCAGAAAACAGGCTGAAGCCTAAATGATAAAATATGTGTGGAAGTGAAAAATTAATAATAAAAGTAGATGTTAATATACTTGAGGGGGGGTATTTAATCTCTACATTATAAATTTAATTGCATCAATTTAAAAAATCATATCTAAATCCCACTTAACACTTGCAGCAATATACAATGTTAGCTTTTTCTTATTCTTTTTTATCTGTAGGCCATTTTTTAATGATACCAACTAGTAAATATTTTATTTTAAATCTGTGCTTATAGACTAATTTTTGCCTAGTTTCATCTAAATGCCAATGTGCATACTGTTTGGATAGTCTAATAAATCATAGTACCTTCCTAGGAAGTACTCAGGGCCATAAATTAACTCTAATTTCCACTGCATTCTATAATTAATAATTATTGGTGAGCTGAGCATTTAAAAAAAAAGCTACACATTTTCAGACACTGACAAACATTTCACAAAATCTTCATAATTTCATAGGTAGTGTCAGCTTAATGCACAATGTAAATTAAGCGTGTTTCAAGGACATAAAGCACCTTGTAATCTGCAATTCTTGATTCTGTATTCAAAACAGAGACCTGTCTGTACCATCTATATAACCTACGTGCATTAATCAAGATATAAAAAGAACTAACAAATATAAGTGTATTAAAATAGTGTAGCCAACAGCTACAGTAAGTGTTTTGTAATACTGTGATGGCATAGCCAGACACCATGTATAAGCATTTTATGTAAACATGGGAGTATTGCACCAATGGGACAAAGAATAGTTGGTGTAGGTCAAGGAAGAAGACAACCAAGAATCTGCAGGACAAAGAACAAGAGGAACAGAAGGAACTACTGATAGGCAGGCCATCCTGCCAAATACCCCAGAAAAATGAATGGGAATATCAAAGGCAAGATAAGCCCTATTTGGTGAGGAAAGGGGGAGCAAGCAGGTTAAAACTGATTGAGGAGGGATGAAGACACGCGTCTCCTCTCTGATTTATCTCACCAAAGGACTCTCCAGCCTGGTCACCCTGATCTTGGCATCTCACTATCACCAAGAGCATGGCACTCCTCGGGCACTCTATGATGTCAGCTCTGAGATGCATTGTGCTCACTGCTAACTTCAGACATCGGTAAATTGTGTGAGTTCATAGTGGTAATGATTATTAATATGTAGAAGCAAAACATTAGCATGCAGTGTATTGGTAATGAATGAATGAATCAAGTTTTGTTCTTGAAGTTTGAAACCAGCTTGATTTATCAGCCTTTTAAACATTCCCATCACAGCAATCTTTAATCCCCTAGCTGAAATACATACATATAAATTCAGTTATAACAATATATAAACCTTTGTAATATATTATTGTTTGTGCTGTCACAAGAAGGAAGATAAACTGTGTAGAAGATCAGACCCTCTAAAGCACTGATAGCAATCTTGTGTTGTAAATAAAAAGTTTTCTCCTAGGTTTTTTCAAGATAAAGGGAAAGTTAACAGAGATTGATAACTTTTTCCCCAACACAAAAGTAGTCTTTCTCATCCCTTCATTGAGATAATTCATATTTTATATTGTTGCTGATGAAGGAGAAATGCTCTTACTATGAGTAACTTGAAGATATAAGGTTCTTTTCATACTGTGCCAATTTTGACAATGAATCCATTATTATCAGCTGGATAATCTTCAAATTTATCTCTGCTGACTATGGCTATATTCATGCATGTTCATGAATGCTTCTGTTCTATGACGCTAAAATCAGGAAATATAGCATTGTGCCTTGTTTGTTTCAAGTTGTAAGGAAAAAAATCTCCAAGAGTTTTGCTTTACTACTTCTACAAAGGCATCCCAATTAAATCTTTAGAATTTTCTAAGGAAACTAGTAATTAATTAAGTAATAAATTACAGCCTTCTTTGTAAAAACAAAAATAATGGTGAATATTATTTCTTTGCATTTAACTTTCTACACAGCTAAATGCCTTTTGAAGTTCAAAACTGAAAATTTACTTTTTCATAATGCGCTAAAACCGTTTACTCTTTCATTGGGAAAACAACAATCAGGTAAGGTTCTAAAGCAACAATTCATTCACCAGTTTTTTTCTGATTTTCTAATAGCAATCCAGTGTGCTTTTCTGAAAAGATGGAGACTGATGAGAAAATCTATTGATTCACCTCCATCTTCTGCTCTGAAATGAATAATGCCTAAAGCAAACTGACTTCAAAAAGACACATTGATTTGAAGACAACTTAAACTTCAAGAATATGCGTATGGAGGGAAGAATGAAAAAATAACCAAATGGAGGCTATTAAATTTAACACATTAGAAGATATTGTAGAAATTATGGGGATAATGGTTATTAGAGTCCGCAGCAGACCTTTCACAACCATCCTGTTTCTTAGAGCTATATGTTGTCAAAAGGTAGACTGTAGTTTTCAGAGAAAAAAAGTAAAAAAATTCTAGACATTGAGCCAAGATTATGCAACTCACAAAATTGGACAGTATCTGTCTTTAACTTTGTCTTTGCCTAGTTAATTTATGAGGCACTGTGTCAGTCTGCCAGAAAATTTAAAACAGTAAAAACTAAACCCATACACCAAAGAGACTTATTATATCATGCAATTTCCCCTCCCTTTGTTCCATTGAACTGTTTACAAAATGATAGAGCAAAGTGGTTTTCATTAGAACACAAGGTAATCAGGGATCTAGATTTCGTTGCCCTCTTATTAGCGGCTCTTCCAAAGTGCACTTTATATAAATCATGTAGTGAACTACTAGCCAGTGTGAATAAATATGAAAACAATACAAGAAGCTGCGAGTATACCAGCATGGAAACCGGTTCTTTTCTTGGTGAATCTTCAGAGCCAGTGAGTGACTGGCAAATTTTTTAGAGAGCAGTATCTGATAAAGAGCTACAGAAATTATATAAATACATAGAATGTAAACTATAAGTAATTGCATTTTTCTAATGAGAATCAGTATTAATGATTATTTTGAAATTTATAACTCCACAAGTTAAATATCTTCATAACTTGCTCAGAAATAACTTGTGCCAGAAATTAATTTCCCCTATTTATTTAAGGTCTATCTACCATCAGCTAATATTTTTGTTCCATTTCTGATTATTGACAGGTAAAAAAAAAGTTTATTATATTTCTCAGACTCTAAATATTCAGTTACAAAAGTATCTTTCTTTGATTTAAGTGGATATTGTTGACATCAAATTTGTAAATGAGCATACAACATGCAAACCAAATTAAAAGCAAGCCTACATCCTCATCCATGAATCATGAGGAAAAACTGGTGTAATCTACCTCTTCTCAGACACTATTTTTTTGTGTGTGTGTGAGAAGGAAGAACACAAAAGACTAAATGAGAACAAGGCTCATTCTATGTACAGAACTAATTTAATATACCTTTGGTATTTAAGGGAAACATGATTAACAAAAGAAGACTAGGGATGATATTTATTTATTCATGCCTTCTTTTAAAATCATGCAATTTTGAAGTGCTGAAGAGTTCTTTCATGTTACTTTGAGCAGAATGGCAGCTGTGACTGGTTATTCTTTTAACTTTTTATAATTTTTATTAGCTCACCTTCTTTGTGATATCTGTACTCAGTAAAATAATGTCCTTGTCAGCACTTTTAGAAGAAATTGAGACAACAGAGAGAAATACATTTTGTGTAGTCACTGTGAATGAAGAAGTGCTAATTGTTCAATCTCAGCAACTGCTTTCTAATGAAGCTGTCACTACTAGAAGCAATGCACACAGATTCCAAACAAACACATGTTTAAACCAGAGAATTTATAATTTTTCCATAGAGTTAAGTAATTTTCAAGTTCCTGTCTATCACACTCCAATCTCAAAAGTACATGAGAATTTTTTGATTGTTGGATATTTTATTTTCAGATAAGTATCCTATCTATGATAAAACTGAGACATTTCCGTCTTTTATTCCCAGTTATTCATTGTCTTTGAAATCACTGCTAGTTACAGATTTTGTACATCAAATCTGTTATCTTCCTATCTCATAGTTGTGTATTTAGTTCAACCCTCATTCCCAGGTACATAATTATTCTTCTTCAATCTTAGGATTAACATTTACTTCCTGGCATGGAAAATGGCCTTCAGGCTGGGATTCTTCACTGCTTCTTGACCTGGTATTATTTTTCAATTCTTAAACCACAGATCTGGACTTGTTTCATTTGTGAGTCTCAGTCCTAGAGTATGATGTCATTATTCCTGTATTATTAACTGTATTGCTTTAGAAAAGTAAACTTCCAGCTGTTTGAAGAGGATGAGATCTACTGGGAAACTGTCCTTAGGGACAGAGAGGATCACCAGGGCAGGAACTCATACAGGTCAGTTTTGTGGTAGTGCAAGAGCTCTCTATTGTGGTGTGTAGGAAATTCAAGAAGGCAAGGCAGAAAATGGCATTGCTGAGCAAGGATCTGCTTCTCACACTGAGGACTGAAAAGGAAATGCACAGCCAGCAGAAGTAGGGACACACAATCCAGGAAAGGGGCTGGAACATAAGCCCTATGAGGAGCGACTGAGAAAGTTGGGATTATTCAGTCTGGAGAAGAGGAGGCTGTGATGAGACCTTTTCGCTCTCTACAACTACCTGAAAGGGAGTTGTAGCCAGGTGAGGGTTGGTCTCTTCTCTCCAGCTACCAGTGATAGAACGAGAGGACACAGACTTAAACTGAGTCAGGGGAGATTTAGACTGGACATCAGAAGGAACCTTTTCACAGAGAGTGATCTCTCACTGGAATGGGCTGCCCAAGGAAGTGGTGGAGTTACCATCCCTAGAGGTGTTTAAGAAAAGGTTGGATGCTGTACTTGGTAGCATGACCTAGATATTAGGGAAGTATTAGGGTAGTGTGTTATTGGTAGGATGGGTGTTCATAGCAGGATGACAACAGGTTAGGTAACAGATTAGGTTAGGTAACAGGTGATAGGTTGGACTTGATGATCTCTATGGTCTTTTCCAACCTTACTGATTCTGTGATTCTGTCCCTTGCAACACAAACCATTCCATGATTGTAAAATGATTTCTCTGGAGTACATTTGTAGAACAGATTACCTCCCTCTCCCCAACCCTTCCCAAGAAAGATCATCAATGAACAGCAGGAAATAGCTTTGTGAATGCACAAGTATGCATGACAAGTAAGAAAATTCAAATTTGCTACCAGTACAGTAGAATCCTGGAGGGGCTGAAAATTGAATCAAGGTTTAAACTGAGCTTTCATCATACTTCTATGAAGACTCATGACTGACTCCTGCCTGGCTCTTCACAACATCTGGTGCCCGAACAGGGAGCCCCACCCCCCCCTTTTGCGGTGGACCTGCTGTTTGCGGTAAGATGCAGACGAACCTCCTTTTGCAGTGCGACATAGAATTGCCAAGAGATGTAGTAACATTGTGGCGAACTGCCAAGAGATGTACTGGCATTGCGGCAGACTACCAAGAGATGCAGTGGCATTGCGGTGGACCACCAAGAGATGTAGTGGCATTGCGGTGGATGACTCACCGACCTTGCTATGTGAGGCAGAGTCGAGAGAAGAGCAGGCACACGGATGAACAGAAAAGAAAGGTAGGAGGAAAACTGAAAGCGCACTATCCTCCCCGTCCAAAACGGCGGCTGGCATGGAAACTGAGTTTGCAACTGCAACACAATACTTGTTAAATATCCTCTCTAAGAGAGGAGAAACTTAGGGGTAAAAAACATTACAACGGTTAATTTTGTGGGTACAATCGCATGGATATCTAACTTCCCCCCTACTGCTGTTTAAAGTAGAAACCTGGCGTGCCCTGGGAGATCAAATGTGGGAGGAGACGATTACAGGAAAAGAAAGTAAAGATACCAAAGACTTGTGAGGACCATGGCGAACTGTTACTAAGACCCTAACTAACATGTGTGTGGAAGCAAAAGTAGAGCCTGCAGCTCTGCAGGCTCTTGGGAGTGCACCGAGTTCACCATCAACTTCCTCAGTGTCCCAAAAGGAGTGGCTAGGGTCTTTTGTGGGGACGAATTTACACTCGATACCAGGCATGTCCGTGCCATCATGCCAGACCGTTGCGCAATTGCTCGGAGGCTCAGTGGAGGAGACGCTGCTTGTACCTACTGCACCGCGCCACCTCACTTCGTGTCCCACGCCTGAGCCTATTTCGTGCAGTGAAATTGAACAGGTTCCACCTAGTAGCAGTGCAGTGGCGCCTGTAGAAACCTCAGTCATGGGTGGAGCAAGCAGTAGACCCCCATCTCCGTCTACCATACCCCTACCGACTGAGGGGGAGGATAAGGATGAGCTCATGACAGAGGTAGATAATACGGACGTTCCCGCTCCAGCTCCCAAACCCATGTCTGCTCTGTGTGAGCAAATATCGTTACAAGAATTAGTACAGCAAGTGCAAAGTGTGTTAACAAGATTGGATAATAGGGCGCGAGGTGCTGCTGATGCCCTCATTCAACGAGCTAGAGAGCTGAGCACTCCTACACAGCCCCCCCTTCCTTCAGCTGGGCAAATTCCTGAATTATCAGCACCACAGGAATCCAAGGCTCTATTTTGTCTCCTATGAAACAGATCCAGAACACGGCTGACAGAGGGGCCCCAGCAGGGAGAAGTGATCTTAAGCATCCCTCCCACGTCGCCTGCATCAGGCTGCGGGGAGAGGCTTTTACTTGGCTGAAAGACTTGTAGCTATCCCAGATTCTGGAGGGTACAGCCAGCCCTATGCAACCTCCTCACCGGAAAGATCAGTGTGACTGCAGGGATGGATGTATCTACCTCCGACACTGTAACAATAACAACCAAAAGAGAAGATCAGGACTAACAATTCATATTTGTGTAATTGATACAGATTTTACAGGACAAATTCATGCTATGGTATCTACTAATTATCCCCCTGTAACTATTCCTAAAGGTACTCACATTGCTCAACTTGTTCTTTTTATAAGTTGTCCCAAAACCAGAAGGATTGGTTCTACTGGCCCACCACAACTGTATTGGTCGCAGATTGTAACTGCGCAGCGACCACAGATGATTTGCACCCTGAAGATGAAACATCACACCCCAGCTATGGTGAAGGTTGCAAGACTTCTGTATGCAGAAGCTGACATAACTATTATTTCACAACAGGTGGTTGGGCTGGGTGGTGTAAAAAAAAAAAAAACAAAAAAAGATTGAAACTTTTACATGATTTGAGACAGGTCAATGCAGTAGTAGTAACCATGAGTGCCTTACAACCAAGTCTGCCTTCCCCTACAGAACAGCAACTTCAAAAAACAAAAAGGGGAAAAGGAATCACTACAGGCAAGATTTGATAAATCTATTTCTGTCCTTGTTTTTCTACTCTTTCTTCAAAAATTTAGCTTCAGCAAGGTGTTAAGGTTTAGGTAAAGAATTTGGCCATAGGCCAGTGGTCTGATCCACATAATCTATTAGGGTAGAAGTTACCCTTGTGTCTTCACAGATGCGGGTCCTCAGTGGTTTCCTGCTTTCCATGTTTGGCCTGTGTTGGAACACGCATCCCAGTGAAGGATGGATGATTCTTCAGCCCAA
>WEKX01021529.1:22252-44754 GCA_013390025.1 Pitta sordida
TATTCTTTACTTGTAGTTTGCCTTGTTTTTTTGCCTGTGACCAGTTTTATTTTCCAGTTTTTTCCTCCAGGAGAGGTTGTGGATGAATCTCTGACATCTAACCAGGGTCAAAGCACAACATTGAGGTGCCCCATAGAAGTCTGAGATAAATATTGTTTGAGACACACTGCAGTTCCTATCAGCTTCAGCAATGGGAGTTTTTGATACACAGCATACTTGATCTCTTGAAGATTTTGAAGTATGGAATTAACAAGATGCTGATTGGTAAAAACAACAATGAAGAATTATTTTAAGATGCAGGTTACATGTCAAACGCAATTAAACATTAGCAATCGTGCCTTCTTTTGTTTCTGTACTGGAGTAGAATGATACAGAAGTTTGGAAATACTATAAATAATTGAAGAAGAAAATAATAAAAAATAATTAAAGCTAATAAATTCTTAAATTAAGGATAAAAAGACGGGGAACATTGTCATGTTTACCCTTTTAAAGTAATGTTGGCTTCTATAATTTCTAGGACCTGAATGATAATGCAGATCATTTAGCTCAATAACCTGGCTCTCTTTCTTTGCTTTTAATCTGAGCTGCCTTTGCATGGTAAGAAAAATTCATTTGTTCTACCAACTAGCCATATTTTTAGAAGTAGTACGTTGCATTTTCTCCCTTTGATTTTGATGACATCTCGAAAGTATCTACAGCCTATTTAAACAGAATCTCTCCCAGAAGTTGTTGCCCAAGCTACTCTTATATAACTCAGGTTCCAAGCCAAGTTTGACATAGTTTGAAAGTACGCAAGAAGGAACTGGAGAAGGTGGAAAGGACAAATTTCAGAACAAAAGCAATTAAAAAGTGTGAAAATGAAAATGACAAAGCAGTTTGAAGACTCTAGTGAGGAAGAGAAATTAAATATTGTGTCATGGGATTTACCCAACACACCTGGCAAAAACAGTGCCTGCCCTCTTCAAGGGTTGTTTTAACAAATACTTCTTTTATACTCTTTCTTTTATTTTCAATTTAGGGCCTTTACTACAGACTTCTTGAATGAGTGATCACTGTTGCTCATGAGTGTTGCAGTAAACACTAGCACAAAAACAGTGGTCAGTCAAAAGAAATATCCTTTCTGAGATAAATCAGTTCTGGGCTGTGTCAGCTCGGAGAAAATAAATAAGTTCTGGGCTGTGTCAGCTCGGAGAAAATAAGACAAGGATGATTTTGTCCCCTTAATATCCTATGTATGGCAAAAGATTGTGATCTTACTGAGAAGTCAAAGATTATTTTGGATTTCAGATCCTGTTTACTCTAATTCCACAGTCAGATATTATCAATTTTGAAATCAACAGAAGTGCCTCTAGAAAAAACATATAAGAGTAGATACAAACTTGACAGAGGGCTACAAACAAAATCATATTTTCTACTGAAGTTGCTCAAAGACTTATAAAAGTAATGATTTTCACACAATAATATGGCACAAAAATGCCCAAGAAAAAAATAACGTGGAGAGTAGTTCACAGGAAAACAAGACCTCTGATACCAAAAGTATGAAAATAGATTTTAGGATTCAAAACTTCCAATTGCCCATAGCTCTTTTTAAAGCAAATGGCAAACACATATAAAATTACTATCTTTCACTTTCATTTGTACTGCTCAGAATTTTTGTCTCTGCATAGCCTCAAAGTCCTTCCTACTGTACGAATATCTTTCTATTAGGTTTTTCAATTGCCTAAAACTTATTTGCAAAAAAAACCTAAACCACACATAAAACTAAAAAGCTCCACCAAAACAAAGTTTTTACTTTTCCAAAACTAACCCAACCCATCACTTGAAACCGTTGCATAAATTTCTATATAACTTTATTTCTTGTAAAGCACTTTAGAAAGAATCAGCCTGAGAAGATAAGGAAGTGGACTTTCCATTTCCACAGCTGGTATGCTCTGCTTTGGGATAGGTGGCAATCCAGAACTTATGGGTAAGGGCCGAAGAGAGGACAGATAGGAGTGACACTGCAGTGCATGTCTGCTACAGCTGACCTGGTCTGGTTGAATGAGTACTTCTAGGGACAGCTTCATGGATGTTGCCTACCTTGCCTTTAGCTAGGCTTTTGTCATTGTGTCCCCAAAAGATCCTGAGAGACAGGCTGATAAGTACAGACTGGATGAGCAGGCATCAAAGTAGGTAGAAAACTGAGTGATTGGTCCTAGAGTGTGGTGTTCAGTGGTATAAGTCCAGCTGGAGACCAATAACCAGTGAGGTACCCCAGAGGTCAATACAGTGACTAATCCTGTACAAGGTCTTCATTAAAGATCTGGATGATGAGACAGAGTGTACTCTAAGCAGGTTTGCTGATGACACAAAACTTGGAAGAGTAGTTGAAACACCACGGTGTTATGATGCCACAAAGAGAGACCTCAACAAGCTAGAGAAGTGAGGTGATGAGACCCTTACGAAGTTCAACAAAGAAAAATGCTAAGTCCTGCACATGCAGAGGAAGAATTCCACACACCAGTATATGCTGCAGATCACCCATCTGGAAAAATGTTTTGCAGAAAAGGACCTGGGTGTCCTTTTGGACACCAAGCCGAATGTGAGCCANATGAGTGTTGCAGTAAACACTAGCACAAAAACAGTGGTCAGTCAAAAGAAATATCCTTTCTGAGATAAATCAGTTCTGGGCTGTGTCAGCTCGGAGAAAATAAATAAGTTCTGGGCTGTGTCAGCTCGGAGAAAATAAGACAAGGATGATTTTGTCCCCTTAATATCCTATGTATGGCAAAAGATTGTGATCTTACTGAGAAGTCAAAGATTATTTTGGATTTCAGATCCTGTTTACTCTAATTCCACAGTCAGATATTACCAATTTTGAAATCAACAGAAGTGCCTCTAGAAAAAACATATAAGAGTAGATACAAACTTGACAGAGGGCTACAAACAAAATCATATTTTCTACTGAAGTTGCTCAAAGACTTATAAAAGTAATGATTTTCACACAATAATATGGCACAAAAATGCCCAAGAAAAAAATAACGTGGAGAGTAGTTCACAGGAAAACAAGACCTCTGATACCAAAAGTATGAAAATAGATTTTAGGATTCAAAACTTCCAATTGCCCATAGCTCTTTTTAAAGCAAATGGCAAACACATATAAAATTACTATCTTTCACTTTCATTTGTACTGCTCAGAATTTGGGTCTCTGCATAGCCTCAAAGTCCTTCCTACTGTACGAATATCTTTCTATTAGGTTTTTCAATTGCCTAAAACTTATTTGCAAAAAAAACCTAAACCACACATAAAACTAAAAAGCTCCACCAAAACAAAGTTTTTACTTTTCCAAAACTAACCCAACCCATCACTTGAAACCGTTGCATAAATTTCTATATAACTTTATTTCTTGTAAAGCACTTTAGAAAGAATCAGCCTGAGAAGATAAGGAAGTGGACTTTCCATTTCCACAGCTGGTATGCTCTGCTTTGGGATAGGTGGCAATCCAGAACTTATGGGTAAGGGCCGAAGAGAGGACAGATAGGAGTGACACTGCAGTGCATGTCTGCTACAGCTGACCTGGTCTGGTTGAATGAGTACTTCTAGGGACAGCTTCATGGATGTTGCCTACCTTGCCTTTAGCTAGGCTTTTGTCATTGTGTCCCCAAAAGATCCTGAGAGACAGGCTGATAAGTACAGACTGGATGAGCAGGCATCAAAGTAGGTAGAAAACTGAGTGATTGGTCCTAGAGTGTGGTGTTCAGTGGTATAAGTCCAGCTGGAGACCAATAACCAGTGAGGTACCCCAGAGGTCAATACAGTGACTAATCCTGTACAAGGTCTTCATTAAAGATCTGGATGATGAGACAGAGTGTACTCTAAGCAGGTTTGCTGATGACACAAAACTTGGAAGAGTAGTTGAAACACCACGGTGTTATGATGCCACAAAGAGAGACCTCAACAAGCTAGAGAAGTGAGGTGATGAGACCCTTACGAAGTTCAACAAAGAAAAATGCTAAGTCCTGCACATGCAGAGGAAGAATTCCACACACCAGTATATGCTGCAGATCACCCATCTGGAAAAATGTTTTGCAGAAAAGGACCTGGGTGTCCTTTTGGACACCAAGCCGAATGTGAGCCAGCATTCTGCGCTTCCTGAAAAGACAGAGATTGGTATCTTCGCCTGCTTTAGACAAAGTTTTGCCAGTTAGATGTGATCCATCCCTTCTACTCAAATTGTGAGGCCAAGCCTGGAAGGCTGGGTCTAGTTCTGAACTCTCCAGTACAAGAGAGACAAAAGTATACTGCAAAAAATTCAGTGAAGGGCCTAGAATATGATGAAGACACTAGACAATCTCTGATAAGAAAGGCTGATTGTCTAGTCTGGAGAAGAGAAGGCTCAGGAGGGATCTTATCAATGTATGTAAATACCTGAAAGGAGGATGCAAAAAGGAAACATGCAGGTTCTTTGAAGTGAGAGTCAGTGACATCTCAAGAAGCAGTGGGCATACACAGATATATGGGAGGTTTCCTTTGAAAATCAGGAAACAATTTTTACTATGAGAATGACTGGGACAGATTGCCGGAGAGGTTTGTGGAGCCTTAGAGATATTTAAAAGAGTCCTGGACATGGTCCTGGACGACTGTTTCTACGTATGCCTGCTTGAAGAGCAGGTTTGAATAAGATTACCTCCAGATGTCATTTCCAATCTCAGTGATTCTGTGACACTTTGTTTCTGAGGAATTGGGCCTTTTGAATCATGTGAGTAGCAAAAAAAAGGATGGGGTTTACCTTTAAGGTTCAAACTAATATTTCTTCTGTGACACTGAAACTCATTGGTTAAGGCACACTTGCAAGTGATGCAGATTGGTTTCTCTCTGCCTTCCAGTAAGTAACAAATGCTTAGAAACAAATTCAGAGTCTGTTTGTCTCTCAAATGCACAGTAACCAGTTTTACACACAGGCTATTCAGAGTGATGTGAATAGCCTGTGAATGTCCTCCCAAGTAGATGTTACACACGATGGAACCCTGCTCTCCTGGAAACGGCTAAATGACTGTCTGCCAGTTGCAGGTAATGAACAGATCACTTATTTTGATTTGATTTCAAGAGCAGGTTTTCTTTCCCTATTACACTCTAACACAACCTACAATTTTTTCTCACTTTTACCCTTTCAATTCTCTTCCCCATTGCATGGCATAGGGTGAACTGTGTGTGGCTGAGCTGCCTACCAGGGTTGACCCATAGCTTCTCAAACTCAAATAGTATGCATGCTGGGGCCCTGCTTTGCAGAAAGTGGCAAGACATCTGTTGGACAATGGGAAATAGTGAATTAATTTCTCTTTTTTGTCTTCCTTGTAATGCAGGTTTGTTTTTTTACTAAACTGGTTTTATATTGACCCATGAGGAATTTTTTTCATCTTATTTTCCCCTGCCTATCCTGTTGAGAAGGGATGAGAGAGTGACAGCATGAGCATCTTGAAACTGACCAAGCCACCTGCCACAGGAAATAACATATCTCAGTCCCCGTAGGCATTTTTTTAAAATGCACACTTGCTTTAGTCTCTCAAGAAAATTTGGAGATTTTCCTGTGCACCCACTTCAAGCTCTTTCTGCAAAACTATGTAGTATGTTCTCAGAGTTCCCCCAGATACTTTACCTGTTATGCAACGACATTATATTTCTTGTGTAAATCCTGTCACATGTACATATTAGCTTATTCACTGTTTTATTAAATCCCTCCTTAGAATGAAGAATTGTTTAAAATCAGTAGTCACCTGAATCTTTCCTGTAGCGGTAAGATTCTTTTTTTTTTTTTTTTAAATTGAGACTCTTTCTATTTAGAGCAATTATTTAAAATACATTTATCATTTCATCATACAGGATTTTTTTTTTACGTATTTGCTTCAAAACACATTTTTAAGCCTGTATCATGTGGGCTTTAGTAGGATACAAAATGGATGTCTACTGCTGGTAGGCAAGATACATGATTTTACAAAGTCAAGCCAGTAGGACTTTCAGGTTTCAGCAACTTCCTTACCTGTTGCTGTCTAAGGTTGTGTTCAAAAGGAGTCTTTAATAAGCTGATCTCTGAAATACCGTGACCAGAGGGCATATTTCCTGAAAGGATTAAGTTCTGATGGTTTGGCTAAAAACATGAGGAAGAGAGATGTGTAATGGATAGCATTAAAGACCTTTCTTCGGCAATTATATTATCTTTATCAATAATCAATAAAAAATATGAGAGCTGAAATGAATTAGACTGTTTTTCTGCCATAGCTCTCAAGCTTAAAGAGGAAAATATTCTTCCTCATTATCTCCTCAAAATATGCCACAGCATTCTTCAAAAGATTCTGCTATCGAGACCTCAAACTACTACTTACTAGTATCAGAAAAATTGTCCCTGAGGAAAGACTTTACATTTGAGAAAGTATATAACTGAATGCCCTCCTCTTTATAGATAAAACCATGACAAGAACTATGGTGGTTTCAAAATGAACAAAAGGCCAACTAATTTTTTTTTCTCCAGATATATTTCTTAACTACCTTTAACTCACAGAGTGCATTACAATTCTCAAGTGGCTCCAGTCATGCTGTTATGAACTCAAAATTTCATTACATCAAAATGTAAAAAGGTCACAAAAGTCATCCAGTCCTCATGTGCAATCCTAGGAGGAGACCTAACTCTTCTCATTTGTCAATAATGGATAGTTTCAGTGTGCATACTTTCTCTCAAATTGGAATTTTGTTTTCCATCTGCAGGGAAATACAATAATATGTCTACTGGATAGAGAGAATGATATTTGAAAACTGTCTAGAAGGCTCATCTCCTGCAAATCTCCATCTGATGCTCTTGTATTTTATCACACGTTTCAGAGCCTAAACATATGTAATAGAATAACCTTGTACATAGCACAGAGCCTTTTGAATTACTGTAAATGAGGATTAAGAAAGCAATGTTTTTTGGTTCATTTATACAATGCAGTGTTGTTTCTCTGTTAATAGCCAGCATCCTGACTTCCACAGAAATCTGCAGTAACCATAGAAATCTGTAGTTCAAGTACATTCTTTTTATTATTATTTTTAATCGTATTTGAAACGTCCTCTCATTTGTAAAGTTTTCCTTAACATCAGAAAAAATTGCTTTCATAGGAATTCTAGCTCAATAAATCAGAGGTCAATATTTGCAATCAATTTTTTATTTAAAAAAAAATTTATATCATTTTTATTACATTTGTCGTTAGGACAATATAAAAATTAATTTTCCAAATTGCATAGCTGCAGTATTTGTATGATACACATTTAACATTAGAAAAGCCTTTGGCATGGTTTCCCATGATAAGCTTCAGAAGAAACTGTCAGAGCGTGGGTTGGATAGGAGCATTCTGTGTTGGGTTAGGAATAGGTTGGATGGACGAGCTCAGAGAGTGTTGGTGAACGGTGCCACATCCAGCTGGCAGCCGGTCACTAGTGGAGTCCCACAGTGATCAGTGCTAGGCCCAGCGCTTGTTTTATATTAAGAATAAGATGTATTTTTTCAGAGACTATCATCAAATTCCTCAAAATCTTCATCTGTCTATCTTTCTAAGTAAAGCACAGTTTCTCTCTTCTATTAGATACTGTATACAGGCATAAAAAATATATTTGTTGCACACAATCTTATTTTAAAAACATGAAGGTTGATTGAAGAAGAGAGTTGCTGTGGGATTTGTTTTGTTTGGGTTTTTTGTCTGGTTGGTTTACATGTATCACTGGAGACGTTGTCTGTGGAAAGCAGCATTTTATCTCACACAAAAAATTCTTACAATTATGTATATTTCTAATCTTTCATAAGATAAATAATAGTCCTTAAATGGAAAAGTAACTTTAAAGTCTGAGGTCATACATTGAGTTCATATGTATTTCAGGGAACTTCCTTCACCGAGTCATAGAAATTAGTTTCATCCTATGTCTTGCTAGGCAGTTGGAGCATTTTTCCTCTTTTCTTCACCCTATATGTTCAAATTTTTAGTAGAAATTTTATTCTCTGTAATTTAAAGATTAAGTAAATGAAAGTGACATTCTAATTTTTATATTGATTCATGGCATACTGAAATGTTCTTCATTAATGAATTAAAATCAAATGTGGCATGTGAACTCCACCAAACCTTAAATTGGTTTTGTCTCTCCTTAAGGACTTTTAGTTCAGAAGCTTAATGAACTCATTTTCTCCTTTCACCTGATTCCTTAGATGTCACACATTTTTCATAATTAGCTGTAGCTGTAGCTAAGGGAGACCATGACAGAGTATTAGAAATGGTCCCTGGTTTTCTAAAATATTGTGGTAAACATGTAAAACTTAAAAAATAGTAACTTTCCTGTGCTGCCCCATACACTTAAATGTCTTACTTGAAACCAATATGTTTTCCCATTGCCTCCTGTAAAACCATTCTTCATAAAAATCTATAACCTTTGAGTAATTTTTATTGAAAGGGAGTTTATAATGACATCACCAAACTGTCTTGACTGCAGGGGAAAGCTTTCATGTTGGTGTCTTCATCCCCACGTTTTAATCAAAAAATATCGGCCTCCTGGGCTTACAGGTAATTTTCAGAATTGTTGAATTCACATGTTAAACTGGGGAAGCAGAAACCCCAGACTGATATGTTTAATAGCATATAGCTGAGTCATTTAAAATAACAATTATGTGGATTATGTAAATTTAAATCTTCAAGAGAGATAAAATTTAAAAATGTGAAGGTTAGCATGTGTCACTAATAGCTGATCTTTTAATGTAGCTTTCTGAGAAGTGGTAAAATATGATGGAAGTGTTACAGGTACAAACAATACCATCATGTTATTCCTTTAAAAAATACAAATACTATCTTTCTTTAACATTATTTAGGTCATAGAATAGAATCATGAAAGTTAGAAATTACTTCCAAGATCATCAAGTCCAGCCTTTGACTGTATATCATCATGGCCACTACGCTATATTAAAAAGTGACACTTCTGCTTGTTTTTTCTGCACATTTGCAGGGATGGAAATGATACTTTACATGATATAATAGATATAATTCCATGAGAGAAAAATTAATGCTCTATATACTGTTATTGCAAAATATCATGACTCTTCTGTCACCATGTTGAGAGTATTAATGAGAAAGTTTTCAAACATGAATTACTTAAAAGACTCTTTTCTCTAGCCCTTTTATAACATTTATATATTTATATAATTGAGATATTTCTTGTCATGGCTGTATTTCTGAGAGTATAATTTAAACCCTATTTTTTAGCAGCTAGATGGGTAGTAGGGAGATATCACAAATCAATAGTAATTCTGAGTACACCTTTCTTCCTGTACCTCTTTCAAAAAGCACCTGTTGCTGGAAAGAGAAATATGGTTTCATGTTTTGGTTGCGTGGATGAGAACAAATCTGTTTAACTGCATACAAGATAGAAGTTGTTCTGCACAGGAGACTAAAGTAATGCATTATAATTTATCTGTATTGGCGCTTTTCCCATACAGTGGTGACATAATTAAGCGGCTGAAGTTATTAAGTTACTTTGTCATGTGGAAACTTTTCTACCACAGTGAATACAGTCCCTTTTTTGTTTGTTTGTTTTTTGTGGTTTATTTTACAGTGTTTCACAAACAACAGAAGCTAAACTTGCAAGTATCTTTTTTTACTTTGACAGTGTAAATGCTACCTTTCAATACACAGACAATTCTGTAGCATTATCATTAAGGCTGTCTAAAACCATTAAAATAAATAATACCCCACCCAACCCAAAAGAACTACAAAATCACTGGGTACCTAGGCTACAGCTCAAATTATCTTCTATTTACTTTCTGCTGCAGTAATATTTGAGGCTCATTTTCTTTCATTCCTCTATCAAAATGCTGAACCTCTTTCAGGTTTTGAATTATTCACCTCTGTGATGACCTAAAATCTCTAATCAGAGTAAACTCTCTGGTTTAGTTGTCATCTTCTTTCCCTTAAATCAATTTTTTCACCCCACATCCTTCAGGGAATATGGGAAACACCTAGTAAGTACAACTGTTACAGCAAATTTTTAGTTAAAATGAAGAATATGCAAAGCTGTTTTATTAGAGGTATCCCAAAATTTGTTCCCATCACCTATTAGCCATGGGAAGTGCGCTTATATGAAACAGAAGCAAAAGAAGTAAAGTTCTTTGGGGCCTGTTTTAACACTGCTCACTCAATTTAGTTAAAGAAAATGGTCAGAAAGTAAAGCAAAATTAAAATCTCACTGTTTCCCCCCCCCCGCATATGTTATGGTGTGCAAATTAAAATTGATGCAGTATGACTTCCATTTCCGAAATGAAGATTACACTGGAGGTAAGAAGGCAAAATAAGGGGCAGGGGGGGAGGGCATGGCTTTGCTTTGTTTTCTTTTTCCTCTGTTCATTTGTTTAACTCAGAAACTAAAAGCTTTCTATAAGACCAGAGGATATCCAGTGAACTTTAATATTAAAACTTTTCAAAATATTTTGCTTAACTTTTTAAAATGTAACCAAAACACAAAACTTCCATAAATGAGTAAAAATCAGAAATAACAGTAAAATCATCACCAACAGAGAGTATTTACTTAAACCCACTGGCATGCTACAGTCCTTACCCATGCCACTACATTTTTGCTGGTTCCCAGTGGGGTGTCTATGGGAAAACAACTTGCAAACACTCAGCAGGCCCTTCACGCTCTCAAATAATGCTTTTCTCCTCTTTGAGAGAGAAAATCCAGCCAACACCAAGCTGGGAAGCTTTCCAACTGAGAGTACTAATGGAGTCGCCATCCCTGGAGGTGTTTAAGGGAAGACTTGATGAGGAGCTCAGTGACATGGTCTAGATGGTGGGAGGCTTGGATGGATGAAGTGAGGTGCCCATGGTTCCACGCCTGTGGGCCTGATCCCTGAGTGGCTGTTCACTTGGGAGTTGGAATAGATGAACCTGTGGGTCCCTTCCAACTCAGAATAACCTGTGAACCTGTAACAGAAATGACTAATAGAAATAATTAACCTTACATCCCAAGTTGTACTTCCTGGCACTGCCCATGTTATAGACAAGGGAACCTTGGAGTTTCTTTTGCAATTACTTAAAGAGAAGAGCTTAGCCTCAAACATGGGATAGATTTGGTCCCTTAGGTACCCCTCACCCATCTGCTTTCCTCCAAGTGAATCTCAGCTTGGAGATAGGCAGCAGTCATCTNTAAAACCTCCCTGTTCCCCCCCCCCGCATATGTTATGGTGTGCAAATTAAAATTGATGCAGTATGACTTCCATTTCCGAAATGAAGATTACACTGGAGGTAAGAAGGCAAAATAAGGGGCAGGGGGGGAGGGCATGGCTTTGCTTGGTTTTCTTTTTCCTCTGTTCATTTGTTTGTTTTTAAATCAGAAACTAAAAGCTTTCTATAAGACCAGAGGATATCCAGTGAACTTTAATATTAAAACTTTTCAAAATATTTTGCTTAACTTTTCAAAATGTAACCAAAACACAAAACTTCCATAAATGAGTAAAAATCAGAAATAACAGTAAAATCATCACCAACAGAGAGTATTTACTTAAACCCACTGGCATGCTACAGTCCTTACCCATGCCACTACATTTTTGCTGGTTCCCAGTGGGGTGTCTATGGGAAAACAACTTCCAAACACTCAGCAGGCCCTTCACACTCTCAATGCTTTTCTCCTCTTTGAGAGAGAAAATCCAGCCAACACCAAGCTGGGAAGCTTTCCAACTGACAGTACTAATGGAGTCGCCATCCCTGGAGGTGTTTAAGGGAAGACTTGATGAGGAGCTCAGTGACATGGTCTAGATGGTGGGAGGCTTGGATGGATGAAGTGAGGTGCCCATGGTTCCACGCCTGTGGGCCTGATCCCTGAGTGGCTGTTCACTTGGGAGTTGGAATAGATGATCCTGTGGGTCCCTTCCAACTCAGAATAACCTGTGAACCTGTAACAGAAATGACTAATAGAAATAATTAACCTTACATCCCAAGTTGTACTTCCTGGCACTGCCCATGTTATAGACAAGGGAACCTTGGAGTTTCTTTTGCAATTACTTAAAGAGAAGAGCTTAGCCTCAAACATGGGATAGATTTGGTCCCTTAGGTACCCCTCACCCATCTGCTTTCCTCCAAGTGAATCTCAGCTTGGAGATAGGCAGCAGTCATCTGTCATGTGTTGCATCTCTCACATCACAAGGAAAAGATGAGAATGGGACCTGGGGAACAGCAGTGTATGAAGCCAGTGGAAAGGTTAATAGGATTCACCGAGTGAAGGGGGAAATTTTTTGCCGTTTTGAGGTGAAGGAAAGATTTGGGTTTTTTATTTTTTAGTGTATTTTGCAGAATGTTAATGAAAATGGCATTCTTTCTTGTTAATATCTGGAATTTCATATCTGCATACAAAGTTTGGAAGGTCCTTTATCACTGAAATAGTAAAAGTGACGCATCTCTATTTCTTAAAGCTAGACATAACTGTTAATGAAAATTACAAGAAACTTTAGTGTGATAAATAATGCATGACAAGGTGTGTGTTGTTGTGAGATAATGTGCATCTCAGAGCTATGATGACATATGCCTCAGAGTGTTTTAGTGTAATTATAAAATGGCTCAGAGTTAGATTTTCAAAAAATTGATTCACATGTTCATAGCCTTTTAGAAGAGAAACATGACTAATTTGTTACTATAATGATTACTGACAGACTTAAGAAGGGAAATACAATGTTAGATTAATATTCTTAGAATTTTTGTAGTTTTCTGACACAAGTATTACATTTGTTGATCTGTGGTTCTGGGCTCCTGCCAAGGTCTCTGCTATGACAGTCTTAAACAGCGTTATAACTGGTATCAGCAATCTGTAATGTACTGTTTCGTACCAGCATATTTATTGAATTAACTGATTCTGAATTTCTTCCAGTTGGGCAGTCACAGTTTGATTATCAAGCATTCATCACCTTTGGCTGAGCCCACATTTGACTCATGGTTTCACAAAGGGCAATGACAGGATCCCCAAAATTGTGAGTGTTAGTGTAGATGGAAAGGGAAATTTTAATCCTTGGAGCCATTAATCTCCTCTTAGCATAGGTAGTAGGAAGTGTTTAGGTCATGCTTCCTTGAAAAATATGTTTTTAAAACCAGGTGAAACAACAAGGCAGAGAACAAATCCTCTCCCCCACACACTTATCCGCTCCTTGCACCCCAGGGACGGCTAGGGGAATAAAGAGCCAGTGCCGAAAATCTGTTCCTACTTTGTTCTGGGAATATTGCTGCAGTAACATCTCCAGCTCTCAACATGTCTCTTTCCACATAGAGACATAATTGTTATGTTTTAGAATGCTAGATACAAAATGCTTCACATATTAACAAAATATTTTTATTATAATATCAAGCATGTTTTCATGTCCACAGTATAGAATGTCATGTTATGCATTTCTTTGCAGCATTAAAAAAAATTATAATAGCTATAGCAGTGTAAATGTTTCTCACTTCTTAAAAAATCACTAGAAAACAGACTGGGAGATAAATTACACACAAAAATTAAATTATTTACTCTTATTTTACATTTATTCTGAAATGTTAACATCTGCAATCACTTCTACAAAGCTCGCATTTAGTTCTCAGGTTTTCTAATAAAAGGAAAGAGAGCAAGGGAGGAATATATTTTTGTGATATATTTACTGGCTGTCTTAGCCATTTCTAGGTTAGCATTTTTAAGAGTAGTTTTTAAGTTTGTTTTTTTTCCTAGCAATGTTGATTTCAGGTAAACACATAAACTCTTACTTGCAATGATTACTGCATGGAAGGGTCTATAAAAATGCAAAAGGTCACTGTACATAGCAATCAGCTGGGACTGTGAGAGAACATATTGACATCTATAATACACCCAAAACAGAAACAGTTCCTATGGAGACTACGCATGTATTTTAATAACGCAGAGTTATTTATAAAATTCTAATATGAATATTTATATGAAATAAATATGCTTATTTCTTACAATAGGAAATGCCAAGCCTGTTTAATATGTAATTATTATGCTGCATTCATCTGTTTCTGTGTCCACTGTGAGGTAGGTGGTTTGATTTTATTGGAAATACGTTTTGAAACATCATCTCTCATTTTTTGTTGGAGCATTCACACAACTAGATACCATTTCTCTCATTTATATTCCTTCTAGACTTGTGTTTTCACATGCTTCCATGCATATTACCACCCCTAATTCCCAGCCCAGTTCACTGCTACTAAGAAAGAACTACGCTCTGCTGTTTCTCATATGCAATTTTTACTCACTGGACTGTTATGCCAATCATGAGTATCAGGTTCTTAATAAGCAATTTATCTATTTTCTTTTGCTTTGAAGTAATGTTCTTGCTTCTGAAATAGGCTTTGTGTGTTTTAGAGTACCCCTACAAAGTTGCTTCCACCCTTTGAATAGACAAGAGTAAGCAGAGGTAATGAATGCTGATTTTTTAGAAAAGTTATGGGCAGTGAAGAATTTTCTTTGTGCAATGCTTTTTTGTGCACATCGAGCATAGTACAGTTAGCAGAAATAAAATGTTAGATCAGATCTGCTTCTATTGAGGACAGTTAGGAACCTTTTAATTTCAGATTTAATTTCAGATGAGGAGTGGAACAACTCATATAATTTCTTGCTGACTACTGTAGAGTTAGTGCTGTCATTTCTGGTCATGGTGATGATGTTCATGTTGAGAAATATTCCTACAACTGTTCTGTTACTGTCAAGCTCTACCAGTGGTCTAATGAAGTGGAGTATGAGACCCAAATGATAAATTAGGATAAATGCAGTAATAAGTTATTACAATGATAAATTCAGAAGAGAGATACAGCAACAATAAAAAGAAACTTGATTAGCCTCGCAACTTTTCCATATGGGAAAAGAGTGGGCAAAACCTATTGTTACTTAGAGACTAAATATGTCACTTGGTCATGTAATATGGAAAAAGTTATGAGCAGGCTACCTACATGGTTCTCTTCCTTTCAATGACTATGGAACTCATTCAGTTGTAATCCATTTTTCACCACTGCTTTCACTTCTTCAGTATTTCAGAGAAAACAGGATCATATAGTATGTGGTGTCCTGCTATACATCAGCAACTGAGAAGAAGGCATTTAAAATTCTTCCACAAACACAAACTTCTCTTTAAATATAATATAGTGATCATTCTCAACACAGAGTTTAGACTCCTTAAACTTAATGTCCAGTCTCCTGGTGTCATGTGAAAAGGGAATATTTACTCAAACTTGTAGTGTTTCATTAGTCTGTCAGTGCCCCAGGAAAGCTGTATCCAACCAGTCTATCAGCGTACCATTATGATGATCCTTCACTAAGGAGTTCTCTAGCTTGGAGGGAGGTTTAACCAGCTTGTTCAGGGTCATGTGCCAAACAGAGTGATCCACTCCTGGGCTTCCACACCTTGATCCACTGCCAGTAAATAACAGCACCTTGAAGGACCCACATTAATAGTTTACAGAATGCCACTTTTTATTAATAAAATCGTGACAAGTTAAGGTTAGAGGATTGTCAGTGATGGTATCTGACTGCAAAAATGCACTCGAATAAATATACCAACAAGCTCTAATCCCGGCTAAAATTAGCTCTAAAAAATCGTTCAGTATGCATAGATCATGGGTCTTACCCAGCAGACATAAGATCCCAGAGGAGAAGACTGGTTTACCCTACCAACTGACTTGAAAACTGGTAGTTGAGTCTTCTCTAACTAATTCCCATTATTAACTTACTTTTATATTATGGTCATACCTCAGAAAATTGCACTGCCGTATATGCAACTTCATGATCCTTGCTCAGTGATTCATGGAGTAGTGTATAGTTCCGCAGGTCGCACGGCTGTCGCACAGCGCTGCGACAGTCGGCCTCAGCTGGCCACCCACCCCTACCAGGAGTCAGCAGTGTGCCCAGGTGGCTAAGCAGGCCAATGGCATCCAGACCTGTGTGAGGAATAGTGTGGTCAGTTGGACTAGGGAAGTTANGGAAGTATTAAGCTGTAGCATACAGCACTGTGTGGTTTCAGTTCTTGTCGTTCCAGCTGTGGCAGCCAGCCTGGACTTGCCACCGCATATGCGCATATTCATAGCCTCAGGCACAGCACTCCTGCCTGTCCTAGACACTGCAGTTAACGGGGAAAAAAACTACTCCGCAGATCTGGAGGTATGACTGTCCTTCTTTATGTTTAGGTGGGACTTAAGTGACTGTAGTCATACATCCTACTCAGTGATGGGTGGTCATAATTTGGGGACAGGTATCTTTGAATACTATCTGAGACAACATGTGTCAGTCCAAGGTAAGTGATTTCAGCACAGTTACTGATTCAACAGCAGGACATCTTCCTTTATCACCCTTAGTTTTCAGCTGCTAGGCAGCTTATCAACCAGAAAATACCACCAAGTTCTCCTCTTTGCAAGGGTTTCAACAAAACCTGGCCAGGGTGTCTCCACTCTGCTCCACCCTCCATTTAGTCCCACTTAGATTGTATTGTGTGGAAGGTCAGATATGCTGATTGTGTTCCATTCAGGGAGCAGCAATTGTATTTTCTCCTATAATTTCCTTACCGATATAATTTTATGCCCAGCCATCTTCCCACAATTATGATTATTATCATTAAAATTATGATGATGATGATGATGATTTTACAAGTAAGAAACAAACTACAGTTGAGTATAGTAGTGGAACATCCAAGAACGTGTTCCTCAGGTAAGAAATGTAGGGCAGAGAAATATTCCTGTTGCCTAATGTAGGTCTGCTGAATTACCAAGCTAGTACCCTAACATTCTTGATTTGGTCAAGTGTGAGTGAAGGAGATTCTTTCCGTGAGGAAATACTCTGGCTATCTAATACTCTGTGTCATGAGAACTGCACAGGAAACTGATCACGTATTACAGAAGGATACAATAAGATTAATCTGTAATCTTGTATAAGTTAGATATTTAAGCTTACAGTATTTTGTCTTATATTGGTCATATAAAAAAGTATTTTATAGTCTTGATTTGCATTTAGGAAAAAAAAAAACATGCTGAGCTTCAAGGTAAGTATTTCATTTGAATGTAATAAAATATTTTTTTTCTGAAAATATGTAACTTTTAATTTCATGGGGTTTCAGGATCTATGAAATTCAAGCCATTTTTACCACATAAAGGTGAAACTCTAGACTAATCTATAGCTAAACTATGAATGAGAAGATTCGAAAGACAGAAAAAACAACTGTTCATGGGAACAATGTAACTGATGAGTACCACTTAGAGCAATATTTGCTCAGACGCCACAATGATCTTTACATAGCAGAGTACTTATATTAGGAGGGTAACATTCAATGAATTGTTCACTACAAATTGGAAGTCTTCTTTCTCTAATTCAGATCCTAATAGAATCTCTAACTTATTTGATGATAATTATTGAAAAAAAACACTCATTAAATAATATGTAATGTACAATATGTTATTAGTTTCCGTCTGAAGCAGTAGTTCATTTAAAATTTTCTATGATTCATACAAAAATAAATCTCAGATGTGAAAACTATGACTGAGAAACAATGTAGGGTGTGCAATATTTAGCCTATGTACTTATGTATAAACCTGAGTGCTCCAAATCCAGAAGTTTTATGCACCATCACAAATCATCCTTGAAGTGAACAAAAATTCTAAGCCTGCAAAAGCAGTCAGTTTAACAACTTGATCAATGTACCAATACTAAACACACACAAACCAGCTTCTAATTCTTAATATGTCTTATGTTAATCTAAATAGTGTTTCTCTCATGAGCTGACTTTTTAGAATCAATGCACTATATTTTATTAATTGTTAGTTAAAACAAACAAAAAGCTTTGATTATATAACCTTGACTACATTGAAATCAATGTAGGTAAAATCATCTGTTATGTACACACAACATGTGAAAAGAACAGCAAGTTCAACAGGACAATAAATCAAATATAAATCTGTCTAATTTTCACCATAACTTTCACCTAACTTTCACCATACTGTGAAAGTATGGTTCTATCATATCATACATGCCTAACGGATTTTGTACAAACCATGACAGAATTTCCATTAGTTTGAAATGATTAATCCATGATATCATAGTTCTATATAATTCAGAGTTCAGAAATAATTATGGCATATGAATGCCATAAAAGAACAAACAATAAAAGAATACATAAATACTTTGGTCATAAATGCCATCTTTTCTCACTGTAACTGAATGCTGAGTTTGCTGCATAGGATTCTTTACAACTTGGTAAAAATAGGTCAGAAACTTCTTTAGGTCAAAACACTCTGACAAAGTCTAATCAGAAACACTGTTTAAGTGCAGAGGTGCTCAGAAGAGTGACCACAGTTAGGGGTCCTGTTGACAACGAGGTTAGAAGATAGGAGATAGGAGTGATACTGCAGATCCTGCTCCAGGCTATTATCAACATAATTTTCTTCAGCGTTTCCTGTGACTGTACGTTATTTGCCCTTACATGACCCTAGTTACTTAGCTCTGCCAGGTAATAGAAAGCCTTCAGATCAGATAACTCAGTTTCTCCCTGGCCATATAGTTAACCTGTGTTTTGTAATGACTTTTTTGTTTCAGACAGATTACTAGAAACATAGATCTACATAATTCTAGTAGTTATTTAGAATCAACAATGTCTATCCCCTCAAAATGGATTACAGCACTCGAAGTCCATGAAGACAGTATATGTGACTGACACTTAAAATGAGCTGTAAAACTACTATGAAAAGGCGTTTGAAGAAGTGAGAGATTTAAAAAGGTATTTTTCCACTGTATGAATGTTCCAACAGTAATTCAGCAAAAGAACACTTGTATCAAGTCCAATCAGAAATGAGAGAAATGGAAAGTTAAAGTAGTACCTTTTTTTTCTCTTTTCTTGATCTTTGACCACTGACCTATGGACATTTATTGCTCTTGTCAGAGTAACAGATAAGCACAGGAAGCATCTGTAAATTAGAAAGCTTGAGATTCATCAGCTCTGCTGTTTGAGGGGACAATTTATTAATATAACGGTCAATTTGTTTATGTGACTCATCACAGAACTCACATCGAAATGTAGCTGAAAAATTGATAGCTTTATAAAATTTTATCTAGGGAAGAGTTGTTCAAAATGTGAAAATCTAAGCTGTATGATTTTAATTAGTCAAAAGAGTGATCCCTTTATTCAGCAGGTTAATCATATTAACAGAATTTATACCTTATTCAATTGATGTTCAGGAAACACTATTTACAAAATATTGTATCTAAAAAATTAATGTAAAAGTACAACAAATAATGCTTGCAAAAGTTATATCTTAGGATAGAGGTAGCCTATGAGTCACATACCTCTCAAATTTCACATGTTTATTGCAATCACAGCCATTTCGAATTTATGATCTAAGTAGATATACATTTCAGATATATGGTTCTAGATGAACTTAATAGTTACAACTAATTAAAGCTAAAAGTTCTTTGATGCTGGAATCCACATGGAGAAGGCAATGTTACATACCAAAACTTGTTTTGGGTGAACCATATGTACAGAGCTTAAAATTTGTTACTACTCTAATTAATGTCTAATTTATGGACCTCATTTTCTTAATTAATATGGAAAGTTCTAATAAATCCCACATTTAAATTGCTGTAAAAAAATTTCTAGTACTTCCCCCTTTCCTCTGGTGTTTTGCCCATCTTTCTATTCTCCTCAGTGCAAGGCTGAAAGCTTCATTCTTCCTTAGAAAGAGGGAAGGATATAAACAAGGGCCTTTGTTGGGAGGAGGATGATGTTCATGACAATACTTTTTGTCAACATTGGATCTGTTTGGGGCTATTTTCGTATTTTTTCTTAGGAGTCTGCTTGCTTCTCATGGGTTACCAAATAGGCTTTTACAATTGCACCACCCTCTAGTTCTACATCTCCTAAAAAGTACTTTTATCATACACCAAATGCCTATGTCTGCCAGAGCATTACCTTTAAAGGTATTTAGAGAGGCTAGCTAAAACAGTCAAGGAAAAAAGCCACTTGATGGCTTAACAACTGTCAAAATGAGAGGTTCAGCTCAGGCAAAGGAAGTTCAGAAAATCCCTGAGACCTTGCAATTCCAGCTTAATAAACTCATAACCTTCTGCTAGTAAGAGCAAAATAATATTTTCCTGGCTACAGCAGCATGTTCCCTAATGCTGGCATAAACTTAAGAGACTTATATTAAATTAATAACAATGCCAGATGCTACCAATTTCTGTGTGCCTAAGTGTCCTATCTTCTAAATGGAGATGTTAGTACTCCCTTACCTCAGAAAGGTATTAAAGATTAAAATAACATCATCTATAAGAGCCCTATGAATGTATATCATAAATACTTGACTTAGGAAAGCAAATTAACTAAAAGCAATGCATGCAAACAGAATTACAATTCTTTCAAGAGCATATCTCAGAAAACATGACTACCTCTTTCAGAGTGTACTCCTCCTGCCATGGAGGCAAGGGAGGTATAGAAAAGGGCAGCTAGATGAACCTTAATGATGGACCAGCAGCCCCATGAAGGGAGACTACCTAATACAGGCCTCTGAAGTGTGGAGAGGAGAGGACAGAGGGGGCAGAATTTACTCTGCTTTATAATATCAATGATATAGTGCATAATCTGAAAGGAGGATTGCTCCAAATATTAAAATACAAGGGCTAAGAGTCGTTTTAGAGATTATATGGAGACTAGTTTATAATTCATAAAAGAAAGTATTTCTCTACAGAAGTAAGTAAGGTGTTTGTGGATATTTTTGCCTCAGAAGGATTCAGATGCACACAGTATCTTCACGTTTGAAAAGGGACAAGGGAAATTTGTGTACAAGTCACTAAACAAATACAGAAATTACAATGAGATATATCCTCTAAAATATGTAAGAAAAAACACTTCTGTGTGTTAAGGGACCATCAAAAAAAAGGTGAAAATTGCATGTCCTCCCTAAATATCAGTTTCTATTGCAAGTGTCTAAGGCAATAATCAGTTTAGGCAGAGCAGTGGTTATCCTTATATTCTGACATATTGTATTGGTAATCAGGACTGTGTCTTTCTAGCCTTTGTTTGTCTCAGATATCACATCAAACTCTCTTCTGAAATCCAACCACCTTCATCACTCCATCTTCTATGAAAGCTATGACTTTTCTATCTGCAGGCTAAGTAATGATCTTCTCCAGAGCCCACTAAGCCAGTCATTCTTGTGTGTATCTCATCATAAAAATTTTTATTGAATCTTGAGTTTTGCCTGCGTGACAACTGCTAAATGTGATTTGGATGCATATAATTCTAGTGAAGCAAGCACTTAAAGCTTCCTTTTACATTCTAATCTAGAAAGTTAGAAGATAAGATGAAAACAACTGCCACAGGTTCCCTTGTGGCTATAAGCTCTACCTTTTGCATATTGCCCAGAATGCTTAATTATTTTCAAAGAAAAGGTCTGAAATTTCAAATCAAATGCAGATATATTATTTAATAAGGAAAATACTATGACAATTTAATGTCAGAGAAGTTACTGCACATTGTCAGAGAATTTATGTAAAGCAGAGGCTTTAAATCAAATTATCCAGATGCATAATATTACAAAAAGTGTATCTTTAAAATCCATGTATATACATTCTCTTAAAGCCAAAGCTTAAGGTGATTTTCAGCAAGCCTTAGCTTCTAAAGGCACATGAGCCTTGGGGGATTACGTGACTATTTGAAATTTAATTTTCCTGATGTTCCTGGTCCTATTGGTTTGTGATAACACCACCACCTTGCAAAGAGAAGGAAAACACTCAAATGCACAACAAATCAATTTAGCTCAACTAATGATCATAGTCTGCTTCGAACCTTATGTGTGGAAAATCTTGCTCTTCAGAAATCACTGTTATTGCAGCACTTCAGGCAAGCAGTAGATCAAGCTACACATTGTCTTTAGTCATGATTTTGTTCCACAAAAGCTCTTCATGATAGTCTCTCTGTTGGCTTCACAGGTTCACAGGTTATTCTAAGTTGCAAGGGACCCACTGGATCATCTAGTGCAACACCCAAGCAAACGCTCACAGGGGAAAGATAACTTCCCTAGTCCAACTGACCACACTGGTCTTAATACAGGCCAGGATGCCATTGGCCTGCTTAGACTCCTGGGCACATTGCTGGTTCATACTGAGTTTTCTGTCAACCATTACTCCTAAATCCCTCTCCATTTCGCCACTCTCCAGCCACTCATCCCCCTGTCGATAACAATGCATGGGGTTGTTATGCCCAAAGTGAAGAACCCGCCATTTAGTCTTGTTAAATCTCATACTATTGGAGTCTGCCCATTTCTCTAGCCTGTCAAGGTCCCTCTGAAGGGCCCTCCTACCCTCCGGCAGTTCAACATTTGCCCCCAGCTTAGTATCATCTGCAAACCTGCTGATAATGGACTCAATTCCCTCATCCATATCGTCAATAAAGATGCTGAACAGTGCCGGGCCTAACACTGATCCCTGTGGGACTCCACTAGTGACTGGCTGC